>PRKT01000621.1:129502-163119 GCA_003671525.1 Saccostrea glomerata | reverse complement strand
TATATATATATATATATATATATATATATATATATATATATATATATATATATATATCAAGCCTTGAATACATTTTTGTTTGTGGTAAGTACCCTTTAATATACTTTATCATTCAGATATAAAACTTAACATTATGCAGGGATAAAACAAAAGAATAAGGTCTGTCAGGTTTTGCCTTTATTGTGTTTTGCATGTATCGCGTTTTGCGTTTATCCTTTTTTGCGTTCATCCTATCGTGCGTGTATTTTGTCGCATCGTGCGTGTATAATATCCTATCGTGCTTGAAACCTGTAAAGAGTAACGATGCAGGTACTGTACATATTATCATTTATAGGAATGTCTCTGTCTACAGGATATCTGTACAAAGAGTTTTACAGTAAATAGATTAAATGCAAAAATAATACCTCCAATACACCCGTCGAAAAAAGGGGCCTTTTTTTTAAAGGGTTCTGTGATTAGGTTTTACGTATACAGTTCTGAATAGTCCTCCGTCTTTTTTTATGATCCACCCATAAGAACTATATCCGCTCTTTTACGTACCAGCTAGATTTGTTGATCTCTACCGGGAATTTGGTTCATCCAAGCATCAAATATACATGTATTGAGATTAAAAAATAGCATTCAAGTTCAAAGTCCTTTAAACTATACAAATAAGAGCAGAGTAAATACTGACCTCTAAAACATCTGAAGTAGGATCTGGTGCCCTGGGGTGAACTTACCTTGTCTACCGGTTACATCCGCCTTGTGATCCTTGTCATGATTGGGAAATGACGGGAAAATCCATCGAAAGCTCGATGCATAAATAGTGGACTTACAATGAATATGAAAAAAAGTCATTCAGCATTTGACTCAGTGACAAATTGTATTTGCCGTCATCTAAAGGAACGACCTTGAAAGTGGAAAACAATTGCATTATTGCATATAATTCGATAGAATATACTCACATGAATATAGTTTTATGATTTTAAATATACCTCCCTCCCTAAAAAATGTTATATTATAATACCCTGGTATGTTTTAATCATTCTTACTTCAGTTAAACTAGATATAGAAAATTGCTTTTTTAATATTCAGGATTGGATTTCAAAATTAGTGTATTAGAATGCAAAAGGATATTAATTGGGCTTAACCCCCTTCCCCGCAGTCACGCATTTGAACGCATATACCATTTCCTATTTCTAACGCAAAATCACGCATATACCATTTCCCCGCAATCACGCTTTTTCACGCACTTTAAAAAATTCATTTAATCTTTAATTTAATGCCAATTTCATTCATTTTTATACTTGCAAAGAACTCATAAAATAAGAAAAATTATATTTGTATTATAATTCTACGTCATGCTATTATTTACGCTAAAGTGTAGAGAAACGTGTACCATGCTATAAGGTGCTTGCGGGGAAATGGTAAATTTCTTTTTCCATGACATGAACATTAAGTGTATGTTGCATAACAGTTCAGTAAGTTGTAAAGAGTTAATCGTGCTGCGGGTAAAAGTCAAATGAATCGTTAATTTAATTGTTAAACATTTAAGATACAGGTGTGTCCAAATCAAAGGGAAATTCAAAAGTGTTTTTTCCCATAAGTGTAAATGAATTCTAAAAGTGCATGTACAAAAGAGAAAAAAAGTCTTTTAAAGTATATTTGAAAAAGTCTCCCTGAAATATTAAGGAATTGATAAAAATTAAATAATAGCATGACGTAGAATTCTTTTCATGTTCTGTCATCAGTTTTTAGTATAATATCGATGAACGTCTACTTACATGTACATATAAGCGAGTCATGTGTTATTCTTCTGTGTTGTTCTTAGCTTATAAAATTGGAAAACAGTGACGTCATTTCAGCGTCCTTCCTCCAAATTACTATCGTATAATAACATATTCAGACCAGTAGGTGTTACAGATAATGTTTTTTTCTATTGAAATTACAATATTCTGGAATTGTAAACAGACACACTTTTGACTGCATGATATAAAAAGCACTGGATTTACACTCGACCTTGTTTAAAAGAAAACGATTGAAAATAAATTTAATTAGAATTATTAACAGTTGGCAGTTTTTTATAGAGCGTTGAATATTTTTTATAACAGTTTTGCTTTTTTCTGCATTTATACAGAAAAAATATGATTTATGGAACAAATCTGATTAGAAAAAAATAATAATGTAAATTGTGAATAGAGAAGCTTTCTTATGCCATTTCTTTTTTAAATCCAATCTAATAATTTGTTATTACCTTACATTACTTATGTTGTAGCAGTGGAAGATATTCCACGGGCAAAATCGGAAGATAATTCCAATCATGAAGGTAAGATAGCTGTTAAGAATACAATTTGATAATGAAAGCAAATAGCTGTTTAAATATCGTTATGTACAAGTTCATCTATTTTGCCAGTATACTTGTTTAAAGAAAGTCATACGACAGAGTATAGAAAATGAAACAAATAAATTTTTTCCTTAAACCAAAATGAATGCAGAGAGATAATAATTTCCAAACACTCGTGAGGAAGCGTAAAATTGGGGAAAAGGTAGATGAAAGCAACATTTGTGCAAATCTTTTAAGTCTTTAACTTTTGAACTCTTTTACCTGCATACATTTTAAGGATTAAAGCACATGAAGGCTTGTGTTAAGCATATATACAGTCAAAAGATTATAGTCAGAAATCAGACGTTTTTACTCTAATGCTGCGCAATATCGGACAGTATTTATATAAAAGTGTTGTTTTGCATGCACTATGCCTAATTAGTGGCCAGGGTCTCACACATGATCATGCGCAGGAGGCGAGTGCACTATGTGTCAAACCCTGACTACGTTTTTGGCATAGTGCATACAAAACCCAAAACTAAAAACAACAAAAATATTATGTCAATTTCCTCTTACAAACATGTTGGAACACGCTTATTATGACGTCACGTAGTTACACATGTGCATCATAATCTTCTTTTCTTTAGTTTGGGTGTCTTTTGCAATAAAGCATAATGTATAGAAATTAATGCATAAATTAATAAAGAATTTAAGTTAGGTAAAGGTACAAATGTTGCAAGATCCTTTTTAAAAAAATGTTTTTATTTTTTTTTGTGTGAAATATTTGAAACTAAGTATACCTATTAATAGAATTATATATTAAATAGGCAACAAGAGAGCCTGGGTTCTGTAGCGTAATAATACATATCTTTCAGTCTTAGTACAGTGAACTCTCATCTCGTGCACAATGTGTCATCCCTGACTACTATTTAAGCATAGTGCACGCAAAACACAACACCATTATATAAATAGCTGGGTATGGGTTATATAGAGACAAACTGACAGGACGCATAATAATATATTTTAGTTGTTTCAGTGAATACGAATAAAATTTATGGGAGAAAACTGTGATTATAGATGAAGATTATACTGTAATATTTCTTCTCTTTTTTTCAATATACAATAATTATATCACAGTCAAAAATACATGACTGAAAGAAATGTGGTTTTTAGAGTAATGTTTGGTAAAACACAAAAGGATTATAAGATTATTAATAAAATAAATCAGGAAAAACGAATTCTAAAATAAAAATATTTTTCTTTTACAGATGAAATAAAACAGATGACAGAAAATTTGGAAATAAATAAAAAAATAGATGATGTAAAACAGAAAAGTAAGAATTTGCTTTAAGCTCTTGCAGGCTTCCACGCATAAAGTTCTGATCAACCTTCATGTCAAAGATAAAATATGTGCATGATTTGCCTTTCTAAGGAGAAAAAAATCATCAAACTCATATGTCAGTTGTGAATATTTTTTTACAAAAAAAAAACAAACATGACTTTGAACTACCGTATATATATTGGATTCCGAAACTTCATAAGGAACCTCACAAAAAAGATACAAACACTGTATCAGGTTCTAGTAAATGTTCAACCTAGCCTCTTTATTATCTTCTCGTTAAGATATTAACACTAGTGAAGGAGAAACTTCAAGAGTACTGTGCAGAATATTTAGCTCAACGCACATTTAAACTCACATGTTATTTTTTGCAGAAATAAATGTAACATTTTTCTTGTAATAAAACTTAAAATTATCGAGTTTCACTACGAGACATAACCCTTATAGTCTTAAATATTTCATGTTAAAGGTAACATTCTCTAAAATCATTGTTTTCAGTTTTAAAAGTCAATGTTCTAAAAGGAAATTTGTATAAAAATTGTATGAAATTAAATTTGTATTATTCTATCACATGTTTTTACAAATTAATTTATGGAACTTTCTTTGATAATGTTTGGTTAGAATGTCCAAATTAACTTCTTACAAATGAGTATTTTTCTAGATACTTTGCACATTTTCCGTGCTTGCCTTAGTTCTGTCGAAATGCAGCGCCGAAAAATGACGAAACTGTAAAAAAAAAATCATGTGAAAGGATAGGATAATAAAGTATTGTTTATCTTTCAAAAAAGTAAATTGAAGGTATTGAAAAGAAAATTCGTTTACATTAATGGTCTGAAACTTTGAAATGTTGCATTGGAAGGTATCTCTCATAATGCTAGATTTCAGGAAGTTAACCTGAAATAATGTCATCTTTTTAACATGGAAAGCAGTCCGACTAATAAGAAATATTTATATCATCTTGTGTCATAATAATGTTCAGAAAATACAGAAATACTAACACAAGGCAAAAATAAACGGATACAAAAATGGTTGCATCTGACGAGAAACATTGAAAACAAAAACAAATTGGAAACTCTCATAAGATAGCATCCTAGAGCATATAAAATACAGACCCTGAGACGTGCTACTACCCCAAAAAAGCGTGTGGCTTTCGTGCGCTTTCCGTTTCGTGCAAACCGTGTAGCGTTTCGTGTAAACCGTGCAGCGTTTCGTGCAAACCGTGTAGCGTTTCGTGTAAACCGTGCAGCGTTTCGTGTAAGCTCCAAAGCGTTTCGTGCAAACCGTGTAGCGAGCGTGCGAAAAGCGTGTGAGAAACGTGCGACTTTCGTGTAAGAACCGTGTGAGAAACGTGCGATTTTCGTGCAAGAATCGTGTAAGATTCATTAGGAAGTCATTTTATTTTAAATATGGCTATCGATGGGTCAGGATGTAAAATTCTTTTAGTATTTTTTAATTGAATTAGTAATGCTTGTGATATCATAGGAGTAAAAACAAAATGGAACAACAAAATGAAATTAAACAGTAATGTATGATTTATATGTGTTTGATTTCTTTTCCTTCTATAGAAAATGTGTTCAAATAAATCAACTATATACAACAATTTTAAGGGCATTGTATTCAATATACTACATGTATCAACGCGATCGTGGCTTATTAAATATTTTTTCTCAAAGAAAGAAAGAAATATCGGTAATGTTTTTTTTTTAAATGTAAATCTGAAATATATCAGGACTCCGCTCTTGTCTTTACATTTGAAACGATGTGTCATTTAATATCTTTTAATACATAAAACTTGTTGCTCATTATTGTAAAAAAATAGATTTCATAATTTTAATTCAGATGCACTGACGACCATATCTTTATGAATGAGGGGGGAGGGGGTGTTAAATTAAATTACTAGTACAGTCTTTCATTTTTTGTTGTAGCTTTCAATCTAATGTTAGTTTAATTAAATGCGTAATTTTCAATTCTTGTTTAAATTCGTCGTTAAATGTGTGCGCAGATACACCCCTTAAAAATGTATTGGAATCTTCTTCCGCCTTTCAACTGTGATCAAGGTCATTTACAACAGCGCGATCACGGGCTCCGAGTGCATTGCAACTGAAAACCTGTTTTGCTATATGTACATTTTGAGTTCACAGCTTAATGACACCTGAAAATTACGACTGGAATTTTTTTTTTAATAAAATGGTTCTATAAATATTTGATGGGTACAACTTATAAATCAGCGGATTTCATCTTTTATTTGTAAATCCGAATTTCTAGCCGTAAACAGTAAAATAAACAAAACTGATTTGGTAGTCTTTTTTATGAATATCATGTAAGAAAAGCTTAGGAGTAAATCACGAATAATTGTATATTATTTGTTTTATAAACAACGTACTTTTTATTTCATCTAAGATATTTCAGTTTTCTTGTTATATACCTGAATGCCTGTGTAAAGATCGATCTATATTGTATGCACAATGTAAAGTCAAATGCCGCGACTATTAATAAATGTACACATATAAACATACGTTTAGTCCTGTTTTGAAATGAAGGACTCTACATTATGATGGGTATACTGATGTTATTTGAGAAGCTTCATGTAAAAAGAGAATAGAATAGATTAATATATCATATTACCACCCCCCCCCCCTTTACCAGTTTCCCTCCTATTGAAAATGCTTGCGTAAAAACAATCTTTAAAAATGTATCAATAACCGTTAGTAGAGTATATAGGCAAATTTAATTTATAATTTAAAATCAAAATCACAAAATCCGCCTACGGAAATCAAACACAATATAATCAATATTATTAAAAATCAATGGGTTTATATTCCTGCGGTGAGAAATCGAATTTGTGTTCAATTTATTAAATCAATTTATCAAATTATACTCGTAAAAATACTACATTGAAATGAATGACGAATACCTGCATATAAAAATTGTATTTTAATAAACAGTCATTCACGATATCGGCGTTTCGTTTTTAAACAGTTGGATAAATAAATAAATAAATAAATTCGAACTGACAATTATTTATCAATTAATTACAACTGTCAGCTGCTGAGCTCAGCTGCTTAATGTGGCTTTTTGAGCGATTTTCATTGAATTAATAATAAAGCGGTAAAAATGCCCGAGATATTCCGAGTAGAAAAATCCAAACCGAGGCCAAACCGTGCGAGAATCGTGCACAAAGCGTGTGAGAAACGTGTACAAAGCGTTTCGTGCAGCCTTTCGTGTAAACCGTGCAGCCTTTCGTGCAAAGCTTTTCGTGTAAACCGTGTAGCGTTTCGTGCAAACCGTGTAGCGTTTCGTGTAAACCGTACAGCGTTTCATGCAAACCGTGTAGCGTTCGTGTACCGTTCGTGCAGCGAGCGTGTGGGGTAGTAGCACGTCTCAGGGTCTGTACTACCAATTATTTTGTGTGAATTATGTTAAAAGTAACGAGATAGGATCAAAATAAAGTTATAGATCCTTTCTGAACTACATTTTGTAGTCACATTACACAGTTTTTGTATTTTAACAATGTGACCTTTATTTGAGCGAAAAACCATTTGAGTTTAAAAAAGTGTGTCCAGCTGTATACAAGAAGTGGTGTAAATCAGCTGTGGATGCTTAAAGATTCCATTTAATTTTGCGTCATTTGAAATCACAAGATTTTGACAAAGTTAACATTCTTGAAATGACTTTTCAATTTCATACACTTCCCACAGGAGAAAAGCTTTATGGTAGCTTAATGGTGACTTAATGGTGGCTTAAAGAAGTTAATTCCTTGAAGCCACAATTAATCCGCCATTAAGCGGCAACTTATAGGTGCTTAATGTCCAAACGTCATTAAGCCACTTTATGGTCAAACCTCATTAACCCACATATATGCACCTTATATAAAATATTTGAACTAACTTGTTATTTCAGTATCATTTACGTGATCGGGGTGCTTGTTTTCAATTCTCGTTCTCGGCGCGGCGTCAAACCTAAGACGTAAAAAATAGGTGGTAACTTTTCCTTTGCCAATTGCTCGGTGTGAGAAGTGAAACCTCGAGGACTTTCGGATATTACCTTAAAAAATTAGGTCCCGTGTCACCGTAAGCGCTGGCACGATAAAAAAAAACCTTCAGTGCTCAATGGCCATGAGTGCCGAGTATAAGTCTTAATTTCTAACCCTTCACCGGGATACGGTGACGTCTCCATATGAGTGAAAAATTCTCGAGAGGGACGTTAAACAATATTCAATCAATCAGTATATATCATTTACGCAAAAACTATTCAATTTATAATTTTGTCTCGATCGTCATTTCTGTACAATATTCTTTTCAAAATGCATAAACTTGGGCACTGAGAACAATGCTAGCTAATAGCCACAGGGGCTTGCTCCCGGTAAGTAATAATAATTCATTTAAAAAATCGTTTAAAGTAATAATGAAACAAGATATGTTTTATAATTACCGTTAAATGGATTAAAAAAAATATTTATTAAATGCGCTGTTTTATTATAAGTACATGTATATATGAGTTTAAAAAAAATATTACACGCCGGTAGCAAGTTCCTGTGGAAAACTTTTTTTTCACTGCCGAAGATCAATTTGTTTAAATATTTGTTATTAAAATCACCTTTATTCATGAACACAAACTATATATTACTTTTAAAAAGATGGTTTTTTTAATTAAAGCAACATTTCGCTAGAAAACTCACATATAAAGTCATGTTCTGACAGATTTTGATGATCAATAATATTTTATAAAACTAAAAATTAACGTATTATATACTAAGCATATAACCAATTAAGATTTATGATCCGTTGTAAAAGGACAATTATTTTGATACCCAAACTGATACAAAAAGAATTAAAACTGAATACGATATTCTAAAAAAGTTCTTGTACATGTAAACGTATCCAGGTAACTCTTACGCAATGATTGCCACTAAATTTTATACACAGAAACCGTTAATATCCACAGCTTATTTAAAAATAATACAAAATGCTTTTTCGTCTTTCTTTTTCGATGATAGATTTTTGTGTATTATCTATCATTTATTTAATTTCAATCATGACTTAATGCTTATAAATCTAATTAATAAATATAAATGTGATATTAAAGCCTTTTGAAAAGGTCCATAAATATAATTATTTATATTTTGAATAAATCAATTCAAAACTTAGGAAATGTTAAACAAAATATGTACTTTTTAGAGTCAAAACCGATATTGTGATAAAGAAACCTTTAATAAGCGGTGAAAACATAACTATAAAGGCGTTTGCCATCTACTCTAAAGGTTATGGGTTGCTAACTTCTCCATTTCTGCCCTCTACATGCAAAGCTATTATTTTAACATGCAGTATAACAATGTAAACATGAAAACATATCAACATGCAAAATGATAAGTTGCATAACAACATACAGTGTACATATCTTAAATATTAACATAATTATATTGCATATTGATTAACAAACAAATGGAGGAGGATCCAGTTGATTGAACAACCATGATATAATGAGAAGAGTTGATAAAAATGTATATAAGAGATATATTGAATATATGTACATATATTGTATATATGTTATATTATAATCAAAGGCAAGAAACTGGAAAAAAGTACATACAGCTCAACAAACTTTTTAAAGTCATGGTTTTTCGCACAAAATAAAGTCACATTTTTCTCGCACTAAAGCTTAAAATTTTCGAATTTCAGTATGAGTCATAACCCTTATGGTATTAATTTTTTCAGGATAATTGATCACATTATCTAAAATCATTATATTTTGTTTTAAAAGTTAATGGTCTAAAAGGAAATTTGTTTATAAATTTTAAGATTTTAAATGTGTATGATTCTATTATTGGTTTTTACAAATTAATTAATGGAACTTTTTTGATACTATTTGGTTGAAATGTTCAAATTTACTTTTTAAAGATAAGTATTTTTCTAGATACTTTGCACATTTTCCATACTTGTCTTAGTTTTGTCGAAATTCAGTGCCAAAAAAATGACAAAACTGCATAAAGAAATCGTGTAAAAGGATAGGATGATAAAGTATTGTTTATCTTTCAACAAAATAAATTGTAAATATCGAAAAGAGAATGTTTACCGTTATGGTCTGAATCTTCGAAATGTTGCGTTGGAAGGTATCTTTCGTTATAGATTTCAAGAAGTTAACCTGAAAATGCCATCTTTTTAACATGGAAAGCAGTCCAAAAGATGAGAATTTTTGTATCATCTTCCGCCTAAGTGTTGCATTTATTTTCATAAAATACAGAGGTTACATGAAATGCACTATTTCTGTATTAAGGCAAAGCAAAATTAAGCTTTAAAATGGACGGATACCAAGACGGTTGTATTTGAAGAGAAACGTTAAAAAACATTTGGAAACTTTTATAAGATATCAACCAAGAGCATATAGAAATTTTACGAATTAATTAAGGTAGATTACCAAGGAATCTAGCAATTAATCTAAGGATGCCAGGCTCTTCATTGTTTATTCGCTATGAGCCAATAAAATTGATTATCATAAGATAAATACTGAAATTTTTTCAAGTTCAAGTCTTTTTTTACATTAAGAAGAGGACATACAAGGAGAAAATGAATTTCATCCTAAATATAAAGTACATCACTGAGTTGATGTCTTATTTAGATATTAAAATAATTCAAATAGTTATAGGATATCTTGCAGACTTTTTCCTAAATGATAAATCTTATAAATGTTGCTTCAATGGACAGTCACTTTTTTTGTTAATACTTGTCTACTATTCAATTAAAAGTATGAAAACGATATCTTTAATCATGTTCTTAGCTTGGAAAACATATGCAGACATATAGGCAATTTATATTTTCGTCTGATGTAATGCCTGAATTAGATAAGACCTCAAAATATTTTAAATTCAAAATTTCAACATAGTTGTATACGGGGTATTTTCTTTGATAATTCAATTGGTAAAAATCAAGCGCACGTCTGCACATGCTCTGATTTTTAAAATTATTTGTAGATTGAAAAAACGAATAAAATAATTTGCATTTTGTCCCTTTTTAGCTGACCTGAGCTGAAAGCTCAAGTGAGCTTTCTGATCACATTTTGTCCGGTGTCCGTCTGTCTGTCTGTCTGTCCGTCTGTCCGTCTGTCTGTAAACTTTTCACTTTTTTTTCAAGACCTGCTGGGCCAATTTCAACCAAACTTGCCACAAAGTATCCTTGGGTAAAGGGAATTCAAGTTTATTCAAATGAAGGGCCACACCCTCATTCAAAGGGAGATAATTGGGAATTAATGAAAATTTGGAGGCATATTTTAAAAATCTTCTCAAGAACCACTGTGCCAGGAAATATGAAAATGGCCGACCAAAGTTTTACAAAGAAATATTAAGGAAAAGTCTTTAAAAATCTTCTTCTCAAGAATGACAAAGCCATGATTCATCATATTTATATGGAAGCATGTTCAGGTAGTGTAGATTCAAATTTGTTCAAATCATGAACCCCGGGGTAAGGCGGGGCCAAAATGGCCGACCAAAGTTTAACATAGAAATATTTAGGAAAAGTCTTTAACAATCTTATCAAGAATGACAAAGCCATAATTCATCATATTTATATGGAAGCATGTTCAGGTAGTGTAGATTCAAGTTTATTCAAATCAAGGCCCCTGGAGGTAGGACTGGGCCAAAATGGTTGACCAAAGTTTTACATAGAAATATATAGGAACATTCTTTAAAAATCTTCTTCTCAACAATGTAAAAGCCATAATTCATCATATTTATATAGAAGCATGCTCAAGTAGTGTTGATTCAAATATGTTCAAATCATGACCCCCAGAGGTAGGGTGGGGCCAAAATGGCCGACGAAAGATTTTAAAGATATATATAGGAAAATTCTTTAAAAATCATTTTCTGAAAAATAGCAAATCCATGTTTGGTCATGGGACTACTTTTTAATTTAAACTTTACAATAACAAAACATTTTCTACTTTGTCCTACACTTAGTGCTCAGGTGAACGATGTTGCCCATGGGCCTCTTGTGTAAGATAACATACAAGCTTATTACTTAATGCTGTCACTGATACAATTTCCCCCAATCATGTTATGATTTATTCAGTAAATTCAGATCTATGATACAAGTTATACAATCATATACATTTTATGGCATTGCTCTTTGAGTTCATTTAAAAAAAGCATATACATAAAGAGTTATGACACTGTAATAATCGCAAATTCCTTTTAATTTGTTTATTCTGCGAAAAAAAAAAAACACGTTTCAATTACTGAGAGCATAAAATTTTAGTTTTATTTTTAAAAAAATCATTTTTTCAATCAATTTCTGAGAATAAAAATCAGAAAACTAGCTACGGTTTTCAAAGAGTGTCTCAAGTCCTAAGAAAAGCACACACTCAGAAAAAGAGGAGATCATCGTCTAGACATGCACTACAGTCCTGCAATTAATGTTATTACAATTTAAATTATTTTATTTAACTCAATAATCAGTGCAATGCAAAAATTATATTAATAAATCTGATGTTACAAGTCGTTCGCATTTTGCTGATTTTTGTCTTTAATTAAAACTAGCCGTCTACGCAAAGTCTTCATATATGTGATATTGCACTAATGTCTGCGATATTAGACTTTAGCGGCTTAATTTTTACACATTATTTTAGAGCGGCATTTAGGAATTCAACTTGGAGGTACGAAAGTGTACAAGTCGTCTAAAACATATCATAAAAATTTTATTTATTAGATATAGTCGTCATAATAGAATCGTCAAACCTTGAAGTTATTGTATTTGACAACATTTTAAGCTCACCTGAGCTTAAGGCTCAAGTTAGCTTTTCTGATCACATTTTGTTCGTCGTCCGTCTGTATGTTCGTCTGTCCGTCTGTAAACGTTTCACATTTTTGACTTCTTCTCATGCACCACTGGGCCAATTTTAATCAAACTGGGTACAACGCATTCTTATATAAAGGGCAATTTAAATTGTGAAAATGAAGGGCCAAGTCCCCTCACAAGGGGAAATAATCAAGAAAAGACAAAAATAGGTTTGGTTCATTAAAAAACCTTCTTCTCAAGAACCACTGTTTCACTAAAACTGAAACTATTGCACTGAAGCATCCTAAGGTAGTGTTGATTCTAAATTGTAAAAAGTATTACCCCCGGGGATAGGACGGGGCCACAATGGGGAATCAAAGCTTTACAAATTAATAAAAAGGAAAAATCTTTGAAAATCATCTATTCAAGGACCACTGAGCCAGAAAAGCTCAAGCGTATGTGGAAACATTCCAGGGTAGAGTAGATTCTAAATAGTACAAATTATGATCCCCGGGGTTGGACGGGGCCACAATGGGGAATCAAAATTTTACATAGAAATGTGTAGGAAAAATCTTTAAAAATCTTCTATGGGCAAGAAATGCAGAGACTAATGTGGAAGCATCCTGGGATCATGTTGCCCCCGGGGGTAGGGTGGGGCCACAATGGGAAATCAAAGTTTTACTATGTTGAATCAAACCATCCTATGGTAGTGAAGATTTCAAATTGTTTAAATTATGAATATTTGGGTAGGATGTTGTCACAATATATATAACAAGGGGGGAATCTGGTAAAGAACGGAATGTTCAAAGCTTCTCAGCTGAGCGATGTGCCCCATGGGCCTTTTATTATATCATAATATCGCGTTCTAAAACAACAATACGAGGCGTTTATACGTTTCCGTATGAAATAGTTGAATGCTTAAAAAATTTTCTCGCCTGTTGACATAGATAAGTTGCATGTTTACATATTTATCTTGCATGTTGACATAAATTAGTTACATGTCTACGTAATTATGTTATAACTTGCATATACCACGTCAAAAACAGGTGTTTGTAAGTTAATTCAATTTTAATTAAAATTATATTTTTCTTATTAGATCTGAATGTTGCATCTCCACATTATTAGCTTGCATGTTGACATAAATATATTGAATGTCTCTAATTATATTCCCCGTAAGCATAATTTATCGTGCATGTAGGGGGTAGAAATTTGACGCCTTTGTATACCTTAACATGCAACATTACTATGTTACCAAAAAAGAACTATAGGTTGATATACAACTTATTATCTTCAATGTTGACATAAATATCTTGTAAAAAAATATAACTCGCATATTTGCATAAATTAGTTGCATATTGACATAAATAAGTAGCATAATAACATAGTTATCTTGCATGTGAACATAAATATCTTGCATGTCTACATAAATAACTCGCATATAAACATAATTATCTTCCATGTTAATATAATTTATTTGCATATTCACAAAAGCGAGTTGCAAGTCTAAATAAGTAACTTGCATGTTATCATAAATAAGTCGCATGTTGACATAATTATCTGGCATGTTGATATAAACATATGTCGTATATTGACATATTTATCTTGCATGTTGACATAAAAAGTCGAATGTCTACATAATTATCTTGCATATTGCATCAAAAATGTCAGATACAGGCGTTAGGTATGGTGATATATATATCTCTCCCCTACATGCAAGATGAATTATGCTAACATGCAACATAATTTTGTAGACATACAACATATTTATATCAACTTGCAAGTTAATTATTTTGACATGGACGTCACCAATCTTATAAGAAAATGTAATTTAAATATGGATAAATCTACCTACTTTACTTTAGATGCAATATGCAAGATAATTATGAACATTTGATATCGAATATTGTTCGTTTTGTTCTATATTTTTCTATATTAAAGTCATTAAATGTGTGAAAATATTCTTGTTTGGGACGTAAAACAACACATAATCAATGAATCAATTCAGGTTACTCCGTTTGTGTCTTAGTCTTCCTCTTTCTATATATGTTCATGTATTTGTTCTGTTTTGACAACATCTTTCAAAAAGGACTAAATGTCTTTAGTGGTCTTTATGTTTGCCTTGAAAGACACAAGACACAAGGTGATGAATGAGCTTGTTTTCATAATATATCTGACATCATTCTGACTTCAGACTTTTATGTGACATTTCTTTAACTTGATCCCACATCCATGTTTTATAATTGGGTGACCTCCTCTTAAATTAGAAAAAATCTCTCTGTTTAACTGCAAACAAGAATCCATGAATTTCCTGACCATAGCTTGTTAAAAAATTATTGTGTTGTCTCTCCGTTCCCCTTTTTTAATATTTTCTAACATTTATGTTAAGCTCGCATTTTCTTGTGGCAAATATGAGAAGAATATATAAGAATTTCATCCGTAATAAAACATAACCGGATCACATGTATTTCTGATAAAACTCAATGGCCACATCTATTAAATAAAAATATAAATAAATATAGAAATCACAAAAAACGGAGCAGCTATGATATACTTGTTGGTTTGTTTATTTGCCAAAATTTGTTGAATTTATTAAAAAATCTGACTTCTTGCATAAAGAGCTAAGAAGGAGTCTTTCAATACAATGATTTAACTGTGCATTAAGAGAAAAAAACAGTTCAGTCTGTCCGACACTTCTGCTTCATACTTGGATATTTTATTTGAAAAAGACACTAATGGTAATCTTACAACCAAGCTATATGATAAACGTGATGACTTTAACTTTTCTATCGTCTACTTCCCTTACTTATGCAGCAATATACCTTCATCACCTGCATACGGAGTATTTATATCTCAGTTGATTCGATACGCAGGAGCATGCTCTACGTATGAACAATTTCTTAAACGAGGTAAATTATTGACAAGCAAGTTGATGAAACAAGAATATCAACAGTCTCGTTTTAAGTCATCATTTCGTAAATTCTATGGTCGATACAATGACCTTGTCAGCAAATACAATTTACAGACCCTGAGACGTGCTACTACCCCAAAAAAGCGTGTGACTTTCGTGCGCTTTCCGTTTCGTGCAAACCGTGTAGCGTTTCGTGTAAACCGTGCAGCGTTTCGTGCAAACCGTGTAGCGTTCCGTGTAAACCGTGCAGCGTTTCGTGTAAGCTCCAAAGCGTTTCGTGCAAACCGTGCAGCGAGCGTGCGAGAAGCGTGTGAGAAACGTGCGACTTTCGTGTAAGAACCGTGTAAGAAACGTGCGACTTTCGTGCAAGAATCGTGTAAGATTCATTCGGAAGTCATTTCATTTTGAATATGGCTATCAATGGGTCAGGATGTTAAATTGTATTAGTGTTTTTTTATTGAATTAATTATTAATTATGCTTGTGATATTTTAGGAGTAAAAAAACGGAACAACAAAATGAAATTACACGGTAATGTATAACATAAATTTTAATATTTGTTTTCTTTTCCTTCTAAACAAAGGTGTTCAAATTGATAAACTATGTACAATAATTTTAAGGGCATTGAATTCAATATAGTATCCACACAATCAAGGCTTCTTTAATATTTTTTTTTCTAAAAAAGAAATACCGGTTATATTTTTTTTTAATTATTAAAAGCAAATGCAAGAATATATCGGGACTCCGCTTTTGTCTTTACATTTAAAGTACGCCAAAGAAAGTTTTGAAACGATGTTTCGTCTAATACCTTTTAATACCTTTAAATGTGTTGCTCATTTTTGTCAAATAAATGGATGATAATTTTAATTCACATACACTTACGACCAAGTGTTTAGAAAAGGGGGGTTAATAAAATTATAAGGACAGTCTTTCGTTTTCTTGTTGTAATTTTCAATCTAATGTTAGTTTAACTAAATGCTTAATTTTATATTCTTTTTTAAATTCTTCGTTTAAAGTGTGCGCAGATACACCCCTTAAAAATATATTGGAATCTTCTTTTCGCCTTTGAACTGTGATCAAGGTTATGTAAACAACAACGATCACGGGCTCCGAGTGCATGGCAATTGAAAACCTGTTTTGCTATATGTTCATATTGAGTTCACGGCTTAATAACACCTAAATATTACGACTGGGTTTTATTGTTTTGAAATAAAATGGTTCTATAAATATTTAATGGGTTCAACTTATATATCAGCGGATTTCATCTATTTTTGTTAATCCGAATTTCTAGCCGTAAACAGATATATAAACAGTAAAAAAACAGAACTGATTTGATATCCTTTCCATGAATATCATGTATGAAATTTCAGGGGTAAATTATTATGAATTGCATATTATTTGTTTTATCAATCACGTACATTTTATTTCATCTTAGATATTTCAGTTTTCTTGTAATATACCTGAATTCCGGTGTAAAGATCGGTCTACATTGTATGTACAATGTATAGTCAAATGCCACGACTATATATTAATTAATGTACACATATATACATACGTCTAGTCGGGTTTTGAAGGATTTTACAGTATGATGAGTATACTGATTTTTTTGATGAGCTTCATGTAAAAAGACAAATAAAATAAAAATAGATTAAGACCCCCCCCTTTACGGTTTCCCTCCTATAGATACTGCTTAAGTAAGATAAAAAAAAATCTTTAAAAATGTATCAATAGGCAAATTTTATTACTAAATCAAGAAAAATAATCCGCCTACGGAAATAAAACACAATATCATCTATATTATTTAAAATCAATAAGTTCATATTCATGCTGTAAGAAGTAGCATTTTTATTTAATTTATAAAACTATACTCGTAAAAATATTCAAATGCAGGAGATACATTGTAATGAATGGCTAATATATAAAAATTGAATTTCATCAAGCAGTCATTCCTGATACCGGCATTTCGTTTTTAAACATTTGGATAAATAAATAATTACAAAATGACAATTATTTATTAATGAATTACAACTGTCAGGGTATTAAATATTTCTAATGGTTTATATGATACTAGTGTACTGATATTTAATTTAAACAACTGCTAAATGTGGCTTTGTGAAAGTAGGATTCCATTTAATTAATGATAAAACCATAATAATGTCCGAGATATTCCGAGTAGAAAATCCAAACCGAGGCCAAAACGTGCGAGAATCATGTACAAAGCGTGTGAGAATCGTGTACAAAGCGTTTCGTGCAGCCTTTCGTGTAAACCGTGCAGCCTTTCGTGCAAAGCGTTTCGTGTAAACCGTGTAGCGTTTCGTGCAAACCGTGTAGCGTTTCGTGTAAACCGTGCAGCGTTTCGTGCAAACCGTGTACCGTTCGTGTACCGTTCGTGCAGCGAGCGTGTGGGGTAGTAGCACGTCTCAGGGTCTGTATCATTGAATGAAATGCTGACTGACGTTTTTCATACCAATTGTTAGTCCATTATTTATACACTGAATTGACCACGGATTTTTTCAGTTATTTCCTGATTATGACAACGAGCACACGGCGGGTGTGACCGGTCGACAGGGGATGCTCACTCCTCCATGGCACCTGATCCCACCTCTGATGTTTCGGAGGTCCGTGTTTGCTCTGCTCTTATTTTGTATAATTGTTAAATAGACGTTGAGATTGAATACTGTTCGTTATTTTCATATCCTTCTTTAAAGACTTTTTTTTTTCTTTCAAACGCATTGTATTTGAACACTTTAAAAAATTGATAATATCATTTTAGACACACAGTACGCTGAAGATATAGCGTTTAAAAAGAAACGACGGGATCATCTTGATGAAGGGTATGAGTTTGTTTGTCCTATATCTCAAATTATGATAGTTGGAGAACAAGGTGTAGGAAAGACCACTCTACTCTATCGACTCCAAGGAAGATCAGAGGAAGAAGTAAAAAACATCAAAACAACAGAGAGTTTAGAATGTAATACCAAGGAAAACAGTTTAATTGTTATCGGTGGAACTATTGGTACATTTTTTTCTAAACAGCAGTTATAATGAAATTGTTGTATTGTTCTTAATTTTCGTTATATTTTTATTTTTGTCTGAAACGAAATGCATTCAAAAGATTATTTTCAATTCAGTGAGAAATTTACAGGAGATAAAGACATTGACACTGGATTCAGACAATCTCAGTCGAAGTTTAAATGAAGGTAATAAAACAGAACTGAAACAGATCCCCTGCACAAAATGCAAGATGCACAAATTTAAATCGCTCCAAAATCTTACTATCTAATAACTTATTTGGTTTTTAAAGCTGCAAATCCAGGAATTGGGAATTCAAAAGAAAAAGAGAGTAATGTCGAGACAAAACTGCGCAAGATACCTCGTAATGGTAGGTAACAGAAAATTTTTAAGCTTTCAAAAATGTTTACAAATATAAAATGTCCAATTAAATTTCCAATGAATATAAAGTAAATAATATTAAGTGTATCTCAGTTTAAGGAAATTTTGAGGTATTGAAAAACAAATTCAACAGTTTATTGAATTAGATTTGTAGAGTTTAATCAAGTTAAATTCAATTTGATTACTCATGGTTTATAACTATCAGAGAATTATCATAAATATAATAAATAACTACCAGGAACCATACATGTACTACTTTTCTTATTTAATGATGTGCAATTATTCTATAGTAACGAATAATGAATAGCTATAAAAATTAAGTTGACTAGCATATGTTTTTTTTTTTGGCCGAAGATCCGTTTTTTTTTTTCTTTCTATTATAATGCCCAAAGTTTGCTTAAAATATTTTGATATTTGATAATTTTATACAGTAGCTTTGAACAGCACAAATGACTGACAATTGCTTGCCGGATAGTTTCAGTTAGAACTTATCTTAAGAGTGCAATACCACAGAACATTTTTTTATTTCCAGCAGCATAGTTTGTAGGTCACCTGACCTACTGATACACTTGATTCAAACAATCTCAGTCGAAGTTTAAAAGAAGGTAATAAAACAGAACTGAAACAGATCCCCTTCACAAAATGCAAGATGCACAAAATTAAATCGCTCGAAAATCTTTGCAAGTAGGGTTATACGATTTGTTGATATGCTTCAAATGCAATTAAGATTTATCAAAACACGCGAGAGATAAAGAATACAGTTAAACATGACATTTAGGATACTGTTCAATTATTTTTTTAAGGGGAAATAAATCGAATCTGATATTTAACATATATAGCTTGATATTGGCGATTGCTGGTCGTGTCATATTTAAAAGCAGTAAGAGGTCTCCAAGCTAATAGGGCGACCCCAAATAACTAGTTCAAAATTAATAATATACCACTTGTCAATAATAAACAAAATAGCCACTTAGCTGATTAACAGGTCAGCTACCTTTATTGCCTGATTTTTGAAAGTGTTTAGGCAAAAAATGGAGGCAGAGCCTGACTGTTATAGAAATTATAATTATGATGTTTTAAAAGTCCGTGATTGTTCTATTCCTATTTTGTACTATTTTATGAATTTTGATCTTGGGTGTTGTTTGTTATCTCCATATGTTAATTGAAACATAGTTAAGCCATATAGTATGTTAACTAAGGGTTATTTTTTTGCAGTGCATACGATTAAAAAGCAATGAACATATTTCCTTTTCGTGGATTGTATATGAAAAGGGTTACAAAATGTACCAGAAGAATTTGATCCTGAAATAATATAACTTAATGAAGACAACTTGTGTGCAATCAATGAGTATTCTAGCGTGCGACATTATGAAATTTTCGTCTTTGCTTCTTATTATTAATCAAAATTACAAAGCACATAGTTAGTGTGAGTAATTATAGGAGTGTCTCTTCTTAAATTATGCATTTTACGGCCCCAGGGTCAGGAGTTCTGGTGTTAGGGCGAGGCTCTACTGATTATATAGTGAAAAATGCATCGCCTCTTCGATAAATATTCTTCTTTGCTTCTGGGTATTAATTAAATTAACTAAGAACAAAGTTATGATGAACCAGAATATCGCTATCAAAATTGTGAATTTCATGACCTAATGGTCAGCGGTTTTGGTGTCAGGACTGGGCTCTATAATGATCATATCGCATGCTCTTTTTGTAATAATCAACCATTTTCATAAGCAAATTTGCCTTTTAAAAAACTGTGCAATGTGTGGACCTAAGGTCAAGGGGTTTGATGTGTGGTAAGGGCACGTTTGATTATTGCTTACTTTTTGATTTGTTGATATGTATTGCTGTTCCCCTACCCTGCCTATGGGTATTGAGGAGGCTTGGAGTCAACAAATTAATCAACGGATATAATCAAATTTTTAATATGATATCTTTAGCTATCAACTATCATTTAATAAAGAAAAAAAATCATACATATTAGTTCTGAAATTTGATTATTTTTGTATATTCTTTTTACGGAGCTCTTCATCTAAAGGAGATTGAAATAGTCTAAAAAAGGCCACGACCACCTAGCCCTTTTAATTAGCTAATCGCTATGATTAGCAATTCAATCACAGGTGACCTATAAGGCCCATGGGTCTCTTGTCTGAGAATATCCTCAGAAAGCCCTACCAACGAAATTAAAAAAAAAGTTGAATAGAGATGAAAAGTGGATTAAAGTGCATTTTGGTGATACTAACAATTAAACTATGTTCTTTATAGAATCACATCTCGATCAGGTTATAATAGAAGAAGAAGGAAAGAAACAAGGTATTTTTAAGTTTAATTTTACCTCCCCCCTTCCCTCCAGAAAACTTTCATATTATTTCAATATTCTTTAGATGTGTAACTAATGTTTTTACACGAGTCGATTTATGTTGTAGATCATTATCCTAAACCCTCAAGAAATGATTCTGAAAAAAAGCGTTCAGGTAAAGTTCTTATTTTATTTGACATGTTGGTTTTTTTTTATTCAAAACTGCATAATTACATTAATAAATATTCAATATTTGAAAAAAAGTATAAAAAGTATACAAAAATAACTTTTAGATCAAGATTCTAAACAGGCAAGCGATGAAATGGAAAACAAAAAAGCAGGTATTGTTCTTTTCATCAAAAATTTTGAATACAGATTTTATATGTTCACAACAATAGTTAGAGCTTAACTTATCAAGTACAAGACCTTATCAAAGTCACAAATATATATTCTCCAAAAAAAAACCCAATTATTAAATCTTAAAATATGTGTAACAAAACAAATCGAACGCGTGCATTTACGTGTAGAACAGGAAATGCCTCATCAATTTTGTTAAGAACGAACTTCCACATGTATCCTCTTACGTGTACCTTACCAAGTACACGTAAGTTCAAACTTGTAGCTCATAATACTTTAACTGTTGATTATGAATTGAAAAAAAAAAATGTGTTTTTCTAAAACCTGAATATTTAATGCAGATACTGATTATAAGATCTGAAAGTCACTAATTGATAAAATAATTTTAAAGGAAGTTTAGATAGCAAAATCTAGACTTGACCGATTAAAAATATGTAAGAGTTATGTACGGTTTTTTTCTCAGTGATTTAGATTATTGACAAACAAGTTGAAGAAAGTCGTAAAATCTACTGTCGATACAACAACCTTGTCAGCAAATTCAGTTTATCATTAATTCAAATTCTTACAGACTTTCATAGCAATTGTTAGTTCATTATTTATACACTGAATTGACGACGAATTTTTTCCCGTTATTTCCTTATTATGACAACGAGCACACGGCGGTTGTGACCAATTGGTAGGGGATGCTCACTTCTCCATGGCACCTGATCCCACCTCAGGTGTTTCTGGAGTCCGTGTTTTTTGGTATGTCTATAAACAAGCATTTACTGATACATGAATTTAAGGTATATACCTATGTCGGAGAAGTCTTTGTCACAAGATTTTCAAACTTTTCATAAAGATACATTAGCACTTGCTTATCAATCAGTTAAAAGCATATGACATGTTTCCTTGTTATTGAATGCAGTGCAGCCAGTTAAACATGGAATGATAAATACATATTGCGACTTCACAATTTTGGTCATTTTTAAGGGTACGTGTCATGCAAAGAAGACAAAAAAAATCCCAAAATTACTTCTTTCTTGTTTTTATTGTTTATTAATCAAACAGTATTTAACAGTATTTCCGGAGAATAAATTCTTTTTTTCAATTGACGTAAAAGATAAGTCTACATTTTCAAAACTATAGGCGAATGAACTCTATTTATTTTCAGTCAAATTCCCCCCTACATTTGTTAATATTTTTCAGAAGTCTTTGTCACAATGTTTTCAATCTTTAATATGATGAAGAACATACCAAATGATTACAAAAAGTGTTTAAAATATAAACATTTCCCCACTAACTACTGAGAAATAGGCTATTACTGGTAACCGATACTAATATTCTTGACCTTTTTGTACTTACACGGATTTTATTATTAAATGACTGTTTGGGATTACTTTCGGATTAAAAATGTTTATAAAAAATTGTACCCTTAATTTAAAAGATCATATTTTATAGAAAAATTGTAATAAAACTCCAAGAATATGAATAAGTAACAAATAATAATGAAAAGGAATGCACATAATTTCATGATAGATATCACAAAATGTACACATAATCTACAACACATCATACATCTTTGACTTAGACACATTTCATCAATATATTACACTATTTAGTTGGCAACTGACGATTTTTTTTTTAGGATTTTTGCATTCCTTTAAAATAGTTACATGCCATTTACATCATTACAGAAGATTTTATACATTGTAATTTCATCACTCAATATAGTTTTGACTTTGTCAACTTAATTAAGGTCAAGATCTATTAAATAAAAAGTTCCTACAGGTTTCTCTAATTCAAGAAATATATTTTCATTAAGCATTATATTCAAAACATTAAATGAAAATAATATAAATCGAATTAAGATTATTTCGGCATGATTTTAAATTGAATTCTGTGAATTTCAAAATGCAGTATTTTTTATCATTTCTATACTGAAGCTGTAAAGTACGGGAAATAACATTGAATTAATTATGACGTCATAATGGATCTAGCACAGGCTAAACACATTCACTAGTTATGATGTCATACGACGTAGGTTCTACGTTACATCAATAGATCACCTGACTAGTGTACAGGCGCCGCCCACGGTTAGATTCTCGGTCCAGCCATACCTTTTCCCCCTTTCACATCACACAAGTATTCCTCTTAATGTACAGTTACTGTTGCAGATCTGGCATTGATTTTCCTGAAATATGCATTTGAGAAATTACCAAGGTATTGACTTGAGAAAATACTTCTACATGTAAACAATAGATTGTACGATCTGGTGTGTAACTTAAAAATACAAGGACTAAAAATCTAAAATTCACTACAACCCCCACCCCCGAAAAAAACAAATGGATTTTGCCTGATACATGTGCAAATGTAAATTGAAAGGAAAAAAAAGAGAGGAAACAAATTAAGCTTTAAATACAAACCAATGGTTACTTTGAAGTTCATGTAAAAAGCACCCTTGACATTCCTCTTTCCAGATGACAATTGATCTGGCCCCATTATTTCAGTAGAGAAAGTTGAATACAAGATGTGACAGTTTGGTTATGAAATAAGTTTCGACTTTTAGCGAAGTAAAACCACTTAAGAAAACTAAATAAATTTATGCAGGTATCATTCAAGTTAAATCTAGTGATTGTATCAGACTCAGTGTATGTAAACAAACTTACAACATAGTCGTAAATATTCAACAAGTGTATCTGTCACGGACACTGCATATAAAAAAATGTTCTGCCAAAACTTAACTTCTTCTTTCATACCAATGAATTCTGCAGGGCACAGTCTCTTCTTCAAAACAACATCAGGAACAGAAACCGGCACCCACGAGGTGCTGCAGTGGACAAGAAGAAGATCACCAATAATATGTTCATGCTCGGTTTCAATCTCACTTCCATTTTGATTCTTTTGAAGAATCTGCTTCAATTTCGAGAATCGTTTATATTTAATTTGTATGGAAACTGTGTCTTTAAACCTTAAATAAACCAGGTAATTTTCTCGATTGTATTGTCGGCCATATTGTAGCATTTGCATAATGTGTAGATTAGGACTATTTCTGGGGGGCGTTGCGGAATCCGAAAATACAGCATGCGCTAAGTTACGAATTCTATCTATCACGTGATTGTTATCGGTCTCTACCTTTAATTTTCATTTTTTAAAAGATAATGTAATCGTATATATGTAACTGCAACGATGTGTGCAACAAGATTGCGTTACGCGAAATAGTTTGTTACTAAAATTTGTTTGCATGTTACGTTGCAGTTATGAGACCTGAGCTGGGGGCCATAAAACTTAGACGAGCTCACTTTTGATCTCAGTCTCACTTTTAACGAGGGAATATATATTGGAAAAGTGAGAATGAGATCAAAAGTGAGCTTGTCTAAGTTTTATGACCCCTAGGCCTGATCTCCAAAACCTGTCTAGAAATAATCACACATTTTTTTCTACGGAATAATTCAGCAAATGGCCCATAACAAGGTTTGTAGATATAATGAGTTCCATATTCAATCGAAGCAGCTGTTTATCATTAAAAAAAATCCTTGAATCCAATTTATGGAGAGGAATGATTGTATTGAATTTAGAAAATATCGTACGTTTTGATGTCATAGGGTTTGTTAAAGTTTTAAGATTTCATTTTTTTTTGTAAAGTCCTTTGGTTTTTCTATATATCCAAATCTAGTATAAGAGGAGATTACGCAAAACTGCTGGAATCATTATGTAAATACATGTAGCAGTTTAAGTCATGTTTGTATACAGGAGAGTCTTTTTTGTGCGTACTTTTAAAAATTATTTTTAAATTTCTTGATAGAATCAATAAAAATATTTGTATTTTTTAAAAATAAAAATTGATAGTAAGAAGAAACATCCTGCTGCAATTGACAAAAAACTTGAAGAAGATGTAACAAGTAAAGCTGAATTACCATGTGATATCAGAGACACACACACAGAGAGAGAGAGTACGTTAAAGTTGTAACTGTTTTAACGTTCTTTGTAAAGAAGGATAATAATGCAGTCCAAATTAAATGAAAAATCATAACTATAAGATATTTCCGCAATTTTGGCTCTTCAGACAGCTATGAATTATTCAAAACCTTGTCAAAAACAATGTTAATAAATAAATATTATTTGCAAAGTGATTGGAACACCAAATCTTTATTAAACAATTTAAATAATCTAGTTACAGTTCCCAATTAGTTGCATAGACTGTCCTAGATACGATGAAACTTCTAAGATTCGGGAAACTGCTGATAGTTAACTTTGAATTTCGATATCTTGAATTTTATTCTTTTATTCTTCGTCTTTCGCCTTTAAATTTGTAGATAATGTTGAAAAGGAGCTTTTGCCCTTGATACGTAGAAAGTTAATGGAGAAGGAGGGCATCTCTGAAACACTAGGGAACAATGACATAGTTGTACTTAATGTTCTGGATTTTGCTGGACAAGGCGAATATTACGCGTCTCATCAAACATTTATCCAAAAAGATGCAATCTTCATTATAGTTGTCGATGTATCTAATCCTATAGAAAAGACCAAAGATGGATCATCTTCGTACCTTTGCAATCTACCTGGGACAACATTTTCCAGTTGGAACCATATAGGTATCACACAGGTGTTATGATCTCGTCCCTGGCATCATAGCGGTTCAAGTCGGTTCATATCGGTTAAAGACCAGGGGGGGGGGGGGGGTAACGAGTCGATTCGAAGGCTAAAATAGGGAAGAGGTCAAAACAGTTGAATGATATTGTGTATATCTTATCTTGTAAAACCAAACGCCAAAACAGTTGCATTTAGGTCATTGTAACCGTTAAGAAAATGTTCTTAAAATTAAATTAATGTTTTCTTCCTTTGTTTGCTAGGAACACCATGGAGATAAAATCTGATGGAGGTTATAAATCGTGTTTAAAATGCCCAATTTTATTGCAAGAAAAGATTCACAATTCTTTGAAACATTTTATTTTCCAAAATCTAATCAATTACAAAGATTGAAATGTTCTTAACATTAGATAACTCATTCATTTTGGATTGAATCAGGTTCAAATAATGAGGCAGCTCGAGGTTAATTCTTTGTTTTGCTTACGATGATTGTATATTGTTTAACGTTGCTTACGATGAACATTAATAAAATAGACTAGGAATTGGGTAAACGTTATCAGATGTATTCAATTACAATTACCGTTCCCGGTACCTCAGTCGATAAAGCGCTTGCTCGCTTGCTTGATCAGAAGGTCGTGAGTTCGTATCTCGGCCGCGATTGACCCAGTCGAGAAAATGGGTAGCAACAGTTCCTTCGCCATGCGCTTGATACTTTGAAGTGAAAGTTGCGGGTCCTTCGAATGAGACCTTAAAAACCGAGGCCCCGTGTCAGCGGCAGGCGTTGGCACGATAAAGATCCATCACTGCTCAATAGCCCTGAGCGCCGAGTAAAGGTCAAAATTTGAAGCCCTTCACCGACGTACGGTGACGTCTCCATATGAGTGAAAAATTCTCGAGAGGGACGTTAAACAATATACAATCAATCGATCAATCAATTACAGATTGCTGAGTAAAAAAAATGCTTCATTGCACCCAATCGGGGGAAAAAGTTAAGGTAACCTAAATAAAATGGAGAAAAGGAGATATAGTTAAGAGAAAATGTCTCAAATCATCAAGCTTCAGATGGAAACTTAAAATTTTAACCTCCTGTTATATTTCTTTATGTCTTTATATTTCTATATGTTCTTTATATTTATGTTTCTTATATTGGTTGTAAAAATTGTTCATTGTACACAACTTTCACATATATGAAAATGATGTTTGACCAAAAAACTATCATTTATCTACCTTCTTATGTGTTGCCATGGAAACCAGTGTTAGTGAAGGGAAAAAAAGCTTAAATTTTAACTTTTTTGGAAGAATATTTTTAAAGAAAGAATACCGATATCAACCAAAACAAACTTTATGCAAACTATTCAAGATATATAGTGTACAAAAAAAATTAAATCTAATAAATCAAATTAAATCTAAATACTTATGCATCTGTTGCCATGGCAGCACAAATACTATATAGTTGAACAATGTGAAAATTTTAATATTTACCTGTCAAGTTAAAACTAATATATATAAAATCTACAACAGGTTCAGCATTTAAATGAATTTTATTCTTGCACAATACATATTGATCTTCAAGACTGACATAAAATTTGAGAAGCATTTTTACTATAAATGTGGGAAAACTGTTCATTTTCATGTTTGAATTCTTTAAAGAATGCTTAAAATTCACTTCCAATATTTTAGGAATTTTTTTAATTTCTTCCAAATTGAAACAATTTTATGGATAAAAGCTATCATACTCTTGCATCATTAATAAATATAGTGAAATTTTGGGATAAAAATAAATCCTGTAATGTGCCCATAGCAACTAAATTTACTGCATAGCAACCAAGACATTTTCGAAACATCATGTCCAAATAAAAAATAGAGGAGAACATTTATTATCAGTATAAATTAATTGTAAAACCTTTTTTTCTTAAAAAAATAAAATATACTGAAATTGATACATTGATCATATTCTGTGCATAGCAACCAAATCAGGTCCATAGCAACAGAGCTAAATAGACATTTTGTTATCGATGAATTATCAATCAAAACTATTGATGATACTCCAAAGGAATAGTTATGAGAATTCAAACGGATAATCTAATAATGTGCATCCTTATATGCAATATTGATGTATTTCATTATCTCAGATTTGAAAACGGAAGAATCTATTAAGATAGTAGCTTTACTGGTTTGTACTTATAACAAGAAAACGAAAAGTTGCAGCTTGGCTTGAATCTTTGCAACAGCAATAAGAAGAATAATATTATTAATGAAGTCTCTTTTTGTGACAAGATTACAATAAAACTGCAAATAAAAGATTGTTATTTTAAAGAATTTTACAGAAATTTCAATTTTAGATACCATTGCAACATCATTCATCAAAATTTAAAAATAATAAGGACAATAATGTATCTTAGTGAAGTCTACTTTCATGCCCCAGTGGCATTATATTAAAATCAGACCAAAAACTGTAGGAGTAGATTTTGAAAGTATTTCAAAGATTGAAATTTCTATTTTAGTTACCATGGATACACTGTACAACAAAATCAAAAACAAGTTCTATTGAAATTAGATCAAAACTGTAGGAGGAGTACCATTTTGAAAAAACTGTTTAAAGACAGCTGGACAGACCATGGACACCTGACTATCACATGTCTCATCACATGGTCTCTGACCATCAGAGCTCAAAAACATACCTGCTCCAACAGGAATAAATATTACAAATTCTTCCAAAACATGCTTAGATTGGTGTAAAGTTACAGAAGCACGTTCTGGTTTTCTTTTTCCACCACAAGTTTGCAAGGGGAATGGCATCATGCATAGTTTTGAACTTCTCCATCCTTTCCTTAAATGAAATCTATGATTTGGGCATATCGTCAGGCTTTCAGCATACGTAGCTTCAAAAATCCCTGCCCTTAACAAAATTAGTTCACTCTCATTGTTGAATGATGATGAGTTTATTCTGTATGTTGACAGGTGTGAGCTAATATCATCAAGGCTATCTTTCAAAGTGACAATACGTGCTGATAGTTTAATATTTTCGTTCTTATCACAAGCAATATGTGGTGCATACAGGGAAAATGAGCACTCCATTTCAAATCATTTTGAAATTCTGTACCTCTGTCTGAAAAAAAAAAATACGAGATGTGTCTGTGAAACACTACGCAGCACAGTTAAGGTTACAAATGGAAATATATTGGCTTTTTTATAAGATAAAAAATACATACTTTATTAGGATGGGCGAATCTTTTTAGGAATTCGCTGAAAAAAAAATGTAATGTGATTTAAATCTACATGTTGGGGACATTTAGATTTTTTATTTAGACATTTCATGTGATGTCGACGTCACATGACCTTGGCAATTATACTTGCAGTTTAGAGGTTATCTATAAATTTCAATATTGCAAGGGCATAACCAAGCCAAAAAAATTATTTTATTTTATAATCTTTTTCAACACTATATTTAGTTTGTGAAAAGTGCTGCGAACCTATACAGATTCCCTTTTTCAATTGGTAAAATTTAATTTGTTGGACGGCAGGTTGAATATTTTGCTGGTCAACTACATTAAATATAGCTATAATTAATTTATTTGCAAGATTTCAAAAGGTACGCAGTATTTTTCAAATATCTTAATGCTTCTTGAGTTTACGTGTAAAATTTTTAAAAGATAGATTTAGGGTATGCCCTTGCAAAAATTGGATTTATTAGGGCCCTTCCATTACTTTTTCAATGAATCAGCATACAAACACACGACAGTGTCGCTTGTCTGATAAATGCACGTACAGTTTATGAATAAAATACTAAGATAAACATCGCAACCAATTTATTGGTTCTTTATTTTACCGAAAATACTATTTTATTTGAGAACAAAAGACATTTTTTATTGCACAAAATGTGACTTGATCAGACTCTGACTGTGTTAAAACTGCGTCATTTTTGCGAGATGACGTCACATTGACAAGTGCATTGCGATCGATGCATCGTTTATATACTGTTTTGTGGGATTTAACAAACGACAAAACTGCATGTAATAGTAAGTTTGTATGTAGAATACAGCTATCCAGCTGTTTGAAATAGCTAGTAATTTCATTTTGTGGTATTTTGAAAACCTTATATTATGCGTGACGTCAAAGTAAATATTCCCGTACAAATTACGCCCTGCCTCCTTACTGTAACCTTAACTGTGCTGCGTATGCACCCAGCGGCAGCAAAGTTCAAAAAAGCTTTTTTTTAGCATAGAGGTTAATGTCAAGGTCACAAGGTCATTCTTTGACTTTGAAGTCATTTGAAAGAGATTAATTAGTGGAATATGCATTCCAAATATGAAATATCTAACTCACGCGGTTCAAAAGTTATGGGAAAGGTTAAAGTTGATGACATAAAGACAAACAAATAACCGGACAGACGGGCCAAAAACAATATACCTGTCTGCCCCGATCTATCGATCCAGGTGCATAATAAAGTAGGAATACAGATATGAAATTTTGTCAGCAAGTGTAGTTACACAGCATTTTATCATTGATTATATGCAAATCCTTTAACATCATTTTTGCTCAACAATTTAAAAAAATATTCTAAGACCTTTTTTTTTATTTTTACCTTGATGGGACAGAGAAAAACCTTTGAGGTAGCCAAGGATTAGAAATAACATAGTTACTTAAAATACATATTATAGGTAAATTAAATAAGACTTCAAATTTGAAGTGAATATTTACCAAAAAAACCATAGCAAATTCAGTGCATCAGATCAAATGGGCAATAACTGCAAAACTACCCTCAGACCTACCTTTTTTGCCAAAAAAAAGACATAAAAGTCCTAATTATGAATCAATCAAAGAATTTTATTTCATTTGTCATCTTATCAAAAGGTCAAATCCTTCATAATCATTTTAAGGACTCCTGAATTTGTTTTTTCCTGATACACGCGGGTATGTCAAGGAAGCATATAAGTAATGTCTCGGGAAATTTAGACTTTTTGAAGAAATTTAGTTTAATAAATTACCAAAACCACTGATTTACGTAAACTGTTATTTACTATTGCATACAGATGAAAGCGTGTCTAACGCAAAGACGTGCAACACCGCCACGGCATCACGTGACTTCTATTAATAGCAAAATTTTCCTTAATAAAAAGGCTTACAGAACAACAACACCCCGGAGTTTGATAATATCTTTGAGTATGTAATATAGCTGAAAAACATCTATTTTGTCTAAAAAGTGCTGCTAGAATCCAACTATCTTGCACAAGACGAAAGACCACCTTTAAGCAATCGCTTAACGGTAGCTTAATGGTGACTTAATGGTGGCTTAAAGAAGTTAATTCCTTTAAGCCACCATTAAGCCACCATTAAGCTGCAACTTACAGGTGCTTAATGTCCAAACTTCATTAAGCTTCCATTAAGCCACCATTAAGCTGAGCTTAATGGTGACTTAATAGTCAACCCTCATTAAACTAACTTTTACGCATCTTATATAGAATCTTTGAACTAACTTTTAGTTATTTTAAAATCATTTACGCAAAATCTATTCCAACTCATAATTCTGTCTCGATCATAATTTCTACGAGTTTTTTGTCAACATGCATAAACTTGATCACTGGGAACAAAGTTAGCTAATAGACACAGGGGCTTGCTCGAGGTGTCTAATTTTTTCTTAAAATCATTTACAGTGATAACAAAACAAGACATCCTGTATCAGAACCGTATATTATTTTTTTAAATAAATCATTATTACATGCGTTGTTTTTTATTATTAGTGTATATGATTTTTAAAAATAAATAATTATTACACACCGTGAGCAAGTCCTTTTGAAATATCTTAAATTTACAATACCAAAAATCAATTTGTTCTTAAAATTATCTATATTCATGAACACAAAATATATATATTACTTTTTAAAAACAAAATGGTATTTTTATTTCATGTGTTAAAAGAAACATTCCGCTACAGAATTCATAGGAATAAAACTATATAATCTCATGAAAAAAAATCTCTGTCCTTTTTTTTGGGGGGGGGGGCTACTGGTATACAAATGTTTTAATTTTCAAGGATTGACTTTTACCATGAAAAACTTTTTAATGGCTTTCACATCATGAATAATTCTAATTAATTCGTTATTTTTTTTTAATAATGCAGCGGTAAGTATCTGTCAAAATCTAGTCGGTCTTCAATGATTGTTATTTCAAAATCGATTTTCAGAGGAACGGCTGATCAGACTAAACATGACATCCGACCAGGGGCCCGTTTCACAAAGCCTACTTAGGACTAAGTTCTATCTTAGGAAAGAACTTTTTCCTAAGTTCATTGCATATCCGTTTCACTAACCTCGTCTTATCTTAGGATATTCCTAAGTTATGCCGTAACTTTAGGACAGGTAAATCAATGACTTAGGAAGAAACTAAATAGTGCCACTTTATATCAAAGACTTTTCATGGAGAATGAGGATATCTTTAGTAAAAGGAATTCCAATGGACTACTAGTATATGATTGAATGTATTTTCTACAGGTTAAAACTGCTTTACTTTGCATGGAATTATTAGGATTCTAATAATTAGCAAACATGTGTCAAAATTAAAAATGTCTGTTCACAAAACTGGAGCTGGTGAAATAGATGGTACACATACTGGAATACTTAATTCCCCATCATTTGAAGAGCACGCCCTTGTAAACATAAAAAACAGGATTTGATCCATTATTAAACATGCATGTATACATTATGCTTTTATCTTCAGGTACATGTACATATCTACATATTATTACTAGTATTATATTCGATATTAGATTAGAATTTGAAAAAATAATATTTTAAATAAATGGAAACGCTTGTTCGCTTTCTATAAGTACATGATTCTTGATGACCCCCAAACCGTACTCAGGATATACAGTATACTGTTGATGTTTCTCCCAAGAATGGCTGCATCTAATCTCCTCTAGGGTGTTATTATTGAAGGGACACAAGCATAACGCAGTTTTGTTGTCTATGGTATTCTATACATCGGTAAAAATTATTATACCTCCCTCCCGTGCTCCGGTTCCTACGGGTATGCGACTATAACCAGTTTTCCTTTCTGCTTGAGAAAATGTATAGCTATGCATGAGATTTCCTTTTTTAACTTCTTTTAGTATTTCCATATCTGTAGTCGCGAATTTGAGATTTTTTCTGGCATGGCATTCTTATTATATATAAGAAAGCTTTACACGGCACGAACAACTAACATAGAATAGTCATTTTAAAATGCCCTCACATGTGTTCGCTACGAAGCAATCATTTTTGAATCTTATTTACAAGTAGATACCCTAGTTATAAAGAGCAAACTAAAGTAAACGTATAACACGTTGAACAAGTGTTTAAAAAATAAAAAAAATCGTGTGCCCGGAAGGGAAGAGGGCATGAAAGGTTGTGTCTCACACTGTGAATGCTTAGTTCTAGCAGCACGCTTCGCAAAGTTAAAACATACTTCTGTCCAAGTCCTTTGAAAGTGGGGATGATCCCCAATCCCCTCCTTTAATGAAGCTAAAAATATAATCCATACTGAAATACCAGGCATGTAGCATCGTTTTTGAAAGTGGGGGGCCAACCTGAGAAATTTTTTTTTTACTTACCTGAAAAAGTTGACAAGCAAAAAAAAAAAAAAAGAAAAAAAAAAGAAAAATTATAAGTTGCCCAAACTCGAAAATCCTATTTCATGGGGGGGGGGGGGGGGG
>PRKT01000621.1:109915-129211 GCA_003671525.1 Saccostrea glomerata | reverse complement strand
GGGGGGGGGGTTAGTAGCAGCGAAGTTTTTCAAAGCCAACTTCCAATCACTTCCAATTTTTTCCTTACCATCCTTGCTATCACTATACTATGGTTATAGGAGGGGGGCCAAACATCCTTTCAATGAACATTTACTATAGTAAAGGTTATATTGGGAAAAAAAGTGGGGGGGGGCAGGCCCCCCTTGCCCCCCCCCCCCGGATGCTACGTCCCTGCATACTGAGAGTTGTAGATAGAGCGGAGGTTATTTCATTGGTCCTTATAGTTAGAGGAGGAGATAAATTACCTGTCATTAGTAAGGCACAACTTAAGAAATGACTTGGGAAAAATTTAAGATAAGATTGTTTCGTGAAACAGCTGTGACAAATCTTAGGAACTTCCTAAGTTATAACTTAGGCATATCTTAAGTTATGTCTTACGATATATCTTAGGAAACGTTCGTGAAACAGGCCCCTGATGTATACACATTGAGAAACGGGGTAAGATTAACAGATGATCAGTGTACAGTAAACCGACTGGTCAGTCAATAGACCTTAATTAGGTGTCCACCGTCCTCGGTCAACTAACAGGAAACTATACATACACAACGTACACTGACAGATTTTAATGATCAATTATTTGTAAAAAAAATTAAATTTAACGCAAGCATATAACAAATTAAAAATTACGATTCATCGTAAAAAGTCAATTATTTTGATACCCATTATGATACAAAAAGAATTGAAACTGAATATGATATTCTAAAAAAAGTTTTTGTAAACGTAATTAATCAGGTAACTCTTACGCGAGGATTGTCACTAAATAATAAATTGTTGACACGAAAAACCGTTAATATCCGCAGTATATTAAAAATAATAGTAGAATCTGTTTTTACTCTTTCTTTTTCGATGATAGATTTTTGTGTTTTATCTATAATTAATTTATTTTCAATCATGATATAATGCTTACATTTCGAAAATTTTCGAATAACAGAGCGAAGAACTCAATCACATTACATCAATCTAAAAACCGAACTCTGTAGAAATATATATTGTGTTAAGATCCACAAATAAAATTGTTTATATTTTGATTAATAAAACAATTCAAGACTTTTGGAAATGTTCAACAAAATACTAGTAAATACGTTTACAAGTCCAAACAAATTTTGAAAAAAATAAAGGTTAAATATTTAATATTTTCTTCGTTATCAAGAGCGGCGATAGCCTAATGGATAAGGCGTTCGCTTTGCAACCCTAAGGTCATGGGATCGCGCCCCGACTATGGCGTTTTTTTTTATTTTGAATTTCGTTCTTTTTCATTATTTTTACCAAATCAAGATATAAGCGAACTCTACATTTATAATATTGATAACAAATCACTATAAAAATATTTTTTCACCCATATAAACAATATTATGGACTGTGTAATGCGACTTAATGGTGGCTTAATGGTAGCTTAATGGTAGCTTAATGGAGTTTGGACATTAAGCACCTGTAAGTCTAGCTTAATGGTAGCTTAATGGTGACTTAATGGTGGTCTAAAAGTTATCATTAAGGACCTGTAAGCCACCATTAAGCTACCATTAAGCTACATTTAAGCACCCATTAAGGACTTTGAGTTGGCTTAATGGAAACTTAATGGTGGTGTAAATGTTACTTAAAGGTGCTTAATGGTGACTTAATGGTGACTTAAAGACAACCATTAAACCCCCATTAAGGACCTATAAGCCACCATTAAGCCGGACTTAAAGGGTGTGTTTCATCTTGTGTTGGCCGTAAAATATTTATTCCACACATTCGCAAGAAACCTTACCCTTTGTTTTGAATTTTATACATATGAATCGAGATTTTTCGTACAACCATGCTTAACTCGGGATTCTAGCAGCACTTTCCAAGTTTGTCAAAACGCAAACTTTCAATCTGTGTAAATCGTATGTTTTGAAATATCCAGCTTATTGTTGTTCTGTTGCGTTTTTTGGTCAAGAATGACGGACGATAGGTCGACCGGGATACGTAATATAGCTGACTGTCTTCGAAAGAGAATATAATCGATGAAAATAAATTAGCATACCTGTTTAATTTATTGAACTCCATATGAATTTAACAAAATATTTCCGATATTTCCTTTTAAGCTCCATTTTACATATCTTTGAACATGCCGTCTTAGCCTAATTCTCTTTACACGACATGATCAATTTCCAAGTTACTCGATGTACACATATGACGTCATCGGTGGTAGATTTCAATCATAATGACTGTTACAGCATAAAAAAATAAAAACATTTTATTTTTGTCAATGTTTACACGTTTCTAATCATTTTCTAGAGTTAAATTATATCGCTAAATACCAATATTACAAAAACCTGATTTCTAAAATTGACGTCATCTAGCCTACTATGACGTCATAATGCAGCACTGATTTAGCCAAGGTAGAATATTTTGTATGCTTCCTTATTCCCCCTGTGCACAGCTTTAACGTGTTTAAGTACCGTATAATTGGAAATTTTAGGGAGATGCAAATTTAGCGATTTGTCCTTAAAATATGGTATTTTATATATAGTGATAAGTAATATAAGTAATTTTAAAATGCTCACTAATGAAGCTATAACAAATCAAATACACTTTATTTTTAGTGATATTTAATCTAAGCGATTTCAGAACCATCGGTACCATAGTAATGTCAAAATCAAATCCTTACTAACAAGATATGTTTGTGAAACACTATGCTACAAAGTTCGTAAAGCCATTTTAGCATATAGGTTACATTCTAGGTCATAAGGTCATTGAACTTTGTGTCACTTGAAAGAACTTAATTAATGGAGTATGCATACCAAATATAAAGCCTCTGTCTCTCATGGTTCAAAAGTTATGGGTAAAATTCAAAAAAAAGCTTTTTTTAGCATATAGGTTACATTTTACGTCAAAAGGTCATTTCTCTTGGTGTCATTTGAAAAAAATTAATTAGTGTAGTATGCTTACCAAATATGAAGTCTCCATCTCCTATAGTTCAAAAGTAATTGCAAAAGTTCGAAAAGGTTATTTTAAGCATATAGGTCATATTCAAGGTTACAAGGTCATTGACCGTGAAGTCATTCGAAAGAACTTAATTAGTGGAGTGTGCAAACCAAATAAGAAGTCTCTATCTCTCATGGTTTAAAAGTTATGGCGAGGGTTAAAGTTGACAACAGACAGACAGACAAATGGACAAGCAGGTAAACAGACAAATGGACACAAACAGACAGAACAAAAACAATATACACCCCAGATCTATCAATCCGGGTGTATAAAAATTCTGCTTATATGGTAATACCTATACGGAATACCCTATGTACAATATTTGCATAGGACTTTAAATTTCTAAACTGAATCAAATAATCCTTTACTGACATTTTCATTTCCTAATAGCATTTTGTTTTACACTACATTTGAAACTTTCCTATATAAGATATGCAAAAAGTTTCAAAAATTTCAAGTAGTTCCTATTATCCCCACTTATCGGTATTTCTCCATTAGAATCGTCTCAAAATTAGTGATAAATGATTAATTGTAGAGCATTTACATTAACATGCAAATTATATATGTTTTATAAACAGGCACGTAGCAATAGGGGGACCAGGGGGGGGGGCTGTCCCCCTTTTTTTTCTAAGCATAAACTTCAGCATTGAAAATGTTCATTGAAAGGCTGGTTGGGTCCCCTCCCCCCTCTTTTTGTTACAGAAAAGTGAAATAATTGTGTGAATAAAATTTGGTACTGAAAGAAGTTGACCTCTACCCCCCCTTCCCTACCCCCACCCTTTATTGTCTTATTTAGACAATAAATATTCATATAACAAACAAAAAACACAAGAAACAGAAACATTTTGTTTGTTTAATTTTCATCTTTAAACAAGAATTAACGGTTCTGCTTGAAATCAAGTTTTTATATAAGACAAAGACCCCGAATAATACAAAATTTTAGCATATAAATAAGAAATCCAAAACTACTTAAAGCCATGTATATAGGGTGTCAAAATCCAAGGCAATGGGGGACAAGGCACTGGAGGATAAAATATACATGTAACTTTGGGGAAAAAATTGAAATGGACGATTGCATCTAAAAAACATATAAAAAGAGATTTCCTAAAAAAATATCAAAGAGAAACTATGAGTATTTGACAAGCTTAGTAACACAAAATTCTAAGGAAATTCGGTCATTTCTTGATATGCTACACTGAATGGATATGCACAGTATATTATGTTGTGTTATATCCCATACATTTTTACCTAACAGGAGCCCATGTATTTTATTTAAAACTCATATTATCATTACCACGATTAGCCTAAGTATGGCATTAACGTTAGAGTCGTAGACTTTACCAAGTTTTTGGTCGTCTGCAAACAAATTACGTTCCCTAAATTTTTTATTGCTGATTTTTATGATATGAATTCAGATCTTAAATCTGTACACTCAAGTTCTACTTACATGACTAATCTGCTTCCCAGTCAACTCAAGCTCTGTTCCACTGTAGCCCCGTTGTCACAGACTCAACACAGAGCTCATCAGCCAAGTTTGCCGCCATATTGCATATTGTTTACACAAAAGATTCAGCTAAGGGAAGTAACTTTTTGAATTTTTCAAGCGCTTTTAGTGAGGTTAACGTTCCGAATATTGCTCATAAAAATTTTATCTACAACATATGCTTCTCATTTTTTGGCCGAATCTTTGTAGAAAAGGAAGTGTTTGTTCAATTTTTAATACCAGATTGAGATAATCTTGTTGTAGAATAAAGAATCTAATTCTTATTTTGGCTTAATTATTTAAGACAAAACTAGAATAAAGAAGCATAAAAATATCTTTTTAACTTTCTAACCAGTGATGTTTAGTGCTAAAAGTAGTAGAATAAGTTTCTATGCTTATGTGTTTTAACTTTGATTTAATAAGAAATGTATCTACATGTATCTACAAATTAAAAATGTAGTAAATATACTTTCACCAATATGGTTGCACACTTGGGGATGTTTGGTCTTGGTTTCCATGGTAACGGTTCACAAAGGTCACATGTTTTATAGCAAAATGTTATCAGCGCATCAGAAATGTTTCACTAATAATTAATGCCATTTAAAAAAGCAATTTTTTCAAGTTTCCGTGATATATATAGAGAAGCTTGACGGTTCGTGACATTCTCTCTTAACTAACTATGAGTATTTTATTTTTGTGGATATACAGTGTATTAACGGATCCATACGATACTCTGTCTTCTCCTATTCTTACCAACAGTGATAAGGATAATAGCCCCCTATGACTATGCCTGGCCTGATCTAATTGCTTATGTCCCACCCACTGCTCAAATAATTTTTCAATTTGTATCATTTTTTAATTTTGTTCAAAAATTTATTAAAATTTTTGTCCTAGCAAAGATAATTCAATATGTAAGCAATATTTTCTCAGATATGTTCATGTTTTTATATAATTGAACTCAATATAACTCAATATTAATTTTACAAATCGACAAAAGTATCATAAAACGATTAAATGTCTTACTTTGATCAATTTCTAAACAACGTTTTTAAAAGTTGATAATACTGACAGCAATAAATGAAAATCGATTAATTAAAAAATTTGCTAAAAATATCTAAATAATCAATAAAAGTATAAATAAGGAATTTGTGTATGTTGGTTAGAAAATTAAATATAAGGCAATATACAAGTTATAACAAAACAATTTTAAAAACCTTGAGGTTTCCATAGAAATGTACCTGAAAGTTCTCTGAATTTTTACTTAAAGTTAATTGAAATGTACCTGCCATTCAGTAACCGAAATTGACCTGCACTGAAAAAGGCTTTCCAGTTTTAAATACATGGTGTTTTATTCGTGTGCTGGTTTTATTGTTTAAACTGAACACAAGTTCAGGAGTTAAAGCTTTCCATGCTTTATCAACCTTATAAATATCCAATAGACTTATCTTTATGTGTTTTCTGTGTAATTTATAGATTACGTTAAATACTGGCTAAACAATATCAAAATGCATGGAGTAGAATGTGGAAACATTATTTTTGTCGGAACCCATGATACTGAAAGGTAAATATAAAGTGTAAATTTATTATTAAATTTGAATTAATTGATTGAAATTCATATTGTTATCAATGCAAAAACATAATGATTGACTAGTTTTTTTTTTTAAACTTATTTGTAAATATTTGATGTCAGATAATTTATTTATATGTGGTAATTCTTTCTGAATTCATACCAAAAAGTACCAAAATGTATTTATTATTGTTATTTGTATCCCCAAAAGCAATTGCTCAAACAAACACGTGCAAAAACCTTGTGAAATGCTAAAAATAAACAGTTTTCAGACATTATTGTTCAACCTCAAATATGCACTAAAAAGAATAAAAATGTCAAATTACATTCAAAATCAACAGGTACTCAATTTATATGACTTGTATCTTTAAAATAAAGGCAAATTCATTGTAATTTATATCGCATGAAAAATAATAATGGAACACAATGTAAGTACATCCCGTTTTTCTTGTCGTATTTTTTACAATTTCGACATACATAACACGTAATATCTTCAAAAGTCTTTGTGTGAAAATGTTGTAATTCGTATTTAAAAAAAAAATAATTCATCTCTTTATTTTAACAAAGTAAAAACTATACCTCTATGGTAAAATAAACAAGAAATATGACGTTTTCTTTTATTTTCGTTCTCTTGCGTCATAAATATTTACCTTTCTTCACTAAAAATAGGTAAGTACACTGTACGCACTGTCAAACTCTGGATATAAAACTCTTTTGAAAAAAAACCGAGTAATTTGTTTTTATTAGAAACAATTTAAACAAGAATAATTATGTTCTTCTTCATTCCATTCATTCTGCCCTCCACCCTCCATTTCCCCGTCAACAACCAACACCTACATTGTATTAGAACCTAGGAATGACTTTATACAAAAAAATCTACATGTACTATAAATCAAAAATAGATAAAAGTACATTTCTTATTTTTCTTAGTTCTATTCAAAAAATACAATTACAATACAATTGATAGTTAACAAAAAATTAAAAATATTTCCCTGATTTTAGCTGCTTCTTTACTTTTTAAGACAACTAAAACATTAAAAAAATTAATTTGCAGAAAAATCCTATCATTCAATATTTGAAAATTTACGTTAAAATGCAAGTTCGTCATGGTATTGATTATCTGTAAAAAAAAAATATAGATTGGTGAAGCTGAGCTCAATATTGCAATAGTTAAACGAGACATGATCATTAAAAAAACGTGTCATATTAACATTTCTCGAGTACGGTAAAACCCAACTATGACGTCACACATTTCTGAAATAAGGGAATTCAGACATACCCACAGAATATTGCCGTCAACAACCATGTAAAAATATATTTTTTTGCGTCCTGTAATTCACAAAATACCCCCAACATGTACAGATCATGACCCATTTTTATGATTTTATGCATTATACTACCCATTGTAACCCTGTTTGATTTTACTTTACTAAGAGTTCCACTATGATGTCAACAACGCGCTGGACGCGTAGTGTAAGAAAACAGACTGGTGGATTAATCTATTCCGTAATTTGATAATATTTGCAAGAAATTTTAAATGTTTTCACATATTTTTGTGTTAGATTTTGAACGCAAACAAACAGTCAAAAAATTAAACAAATACTGTGGTTTCTCGTTTTGCACATACAGTGTCAGAGGTTATTAAATTAAACTGAGTCTTATATCCTTCGTCCCCTCAATTAAAGAAGATCAGGACATCGATTTCAAATAAATCATCAAGGGTCAGCAGCTTCTAATGAACTTGATCATTCTGCTTTGTCAGTGAAAGTTAGAAATCTCGAAAATATTTATCACCACACAAATAGCCCTTCACCTTTACAACTTTCCGTGAAAACGAGAAGAATTTTGGATTAGAAAATTACTCAGCTTTGTTAAGGACTTTGTTAAGGACCGATATAGATAATATTATCTAAACAACGTTTTGATATGTATTTAAAAATACTTTATCATTATAATATGCTTTTAAAAATGTTAAACGTAACATGAATTCTTAAAAAGCACATATTTTCATGGGGTCAAATTTTCGTGGTTTATGGGAAATCTCTTGGTTCGTGGGGATTCGATCTCGTGGAACAAGAATTTATGAGCAATTATGTATGTAACATTTTACATTTCGTTGTTGACATGAATTTGTGGGTCTTGTCATATCTCGAAAACAACGAAAATTAACCCCCCACGAAAATTTGTGATTCCACAGTACTTGTAGAAAATGTAATATAGCTATCTACAGTTAATACACCTGGGCCTTACGCAGTACAAGTTATATCACATGTATCAGCTGATTGTCACGTGACTAGTATAAAAATAAAATTGTTTTAAGAAGAATGTAGGAAATGAAGAGAACACAAGGACATACACTTATATTTTTAGAAAAATATTCATTCTCATTAAAAGATGTTTATTTACTCTACCCAAAATGTGCTGTGCGCTAGTCTCGCTGTTTAGGAAGTACTGATAATTTTGTCGAAAATGCATAAAAAGCTTGAAATTTCCACTTTCTTTAAATTATGTTAAAATAAAAATAATATTATGCAAACCAAAATCAGCTCCGCATCATTTTGAATATACACTATATAAGCTATAAATATCCCATATTTCAGCTCAAACAAACTAGTCTTTACCCTTGAACTTTTGATGTAAATCACAAAAATCCTTATCGTTCTTAGCAATATTCTATACATTCCTTGCCCATGTGCTGCTCCAATGCTACTAGATATATTCATATTATATATACGAAGGTTGTCTGAATGTTTTTGGACTACTGTTATATTGATTTAGTTGTGTAAATCTCGTGTCCCACTAGGTCCCGTCCCTTGTATATGCCAGTACAGTCATGTAATCAAGGAATCGTTCATTGTTGTTTTTTTGCGGCATTGTTTCTCCATAAAGTCACTGTATACATGCATCCTACTTGGAGCAGACAACAAGCCAACCCGGGGTCTGCTTCAGGATCGCTCTAGATTGTGTCCGCTTGATACTCTACCTACATTGTCATTGCAAATTTATTTTGTTAAAAAAAATTCTGATCGTACACACACTAACACTTACACAGACAAAAAGGTGCTTGAGTTTCTAACTGAAAATATCTATCAGTATCTTGTTTTTGAAAAACAGGTCTTCGAACATTTTTTTGGAATCCCCATGGGTACGACTTGCTCACTGTTATTAAGAGGCTTATTTTTGTATTCAGAGGGAACAGACATCTGTTTATGTCTCACTTTATAAAATTAATTTAGAAAATAGCAGTAGTTCTCTTCCAGTTTAGTGAATAACACCAGCGAGTCAAATTACAAAGAAAAGCAATTAAATGAATTACATTTCCAAAAAACCAAATTTTGCCATATTTTTAGAATTCAGTGTTTACTGTAAGTCCCCTTGTCACAGAGTTTCGCCCCCTATTTTTTTCTATCCTGAGACGGAATTTAATAAAACTTGTTAATATATTAAATGTTTATCATAGATTGGGAAAATAGCAATATAATGGCAAGGAATAGTAATTAATCTTAATTACAGGTGTATTGACAGCATTTCACTAGAGTTCGAGTCAAATCATGGCTGACGCAAAATAATCCCGGAATCTCTCCCTCCGGTATGGGTATTTTGAAACGAGACTCGATCAGATTTTAGCTCTACTGGTAAGAGGCCAGAAGAGCTTGTGCGATAGTAAGGTGTCCGTCGTCCGTCCGTATGTTGGGCTGTCTGTCCTCCGCCGGAAAAGAATTTTTTTCAAAACGCTACTCCCCCTACAGTTTCGGTCTGATTTCAATATAACTTGGCACACAAGAAGACTACACTAAGATACATAAAATAGTGCATCGGTTTTTTATTTTGATAAACAGCGTTGCCATGGTTACTAAAACATGAAATTCCTGTAGAATGCTACCCTTTCTACACTTTTGGTCTGATTTCAATATAACTTGGCACACAAGTAGACTACACTAAGTTACTTAAAATATGGCATGGATTTTTCATTTCAATGAACAGTGTTGCCATTGTTACTGAAAATATAATTTTCTTTGAAATTCCTTTAAAACGATTTTTCTTGCAGTTCTGGACTGATTTAAATGTATCTTGGCAGACAAGTAGACTACATTAAAAAGATTTAAAAAATAGAGCATCAATTTCTTATGTCGATGTTGCCATGGTTACTAAATATAGATTTTGTCTGTGAAATTTCTTTAAAACCCTTCTACTTCTAAAGTTGTGGATTGATTTCAATATAACTTGGCACACAAGTAGACTACATTAAGATACATAAAATAGTGCATCGGTTTCTGATTTCGATGATCTGTGTTGCTGTGGTAACTACTAAAAATCTAATTTTCAGTGAAGTTCCTGAAGAATGCTACTCTTTCTACAGTTTTGGTCTGATTTCAATATTACTTAGTACACAAGTAGACTACACTGTGATTCATACTAGTAATTTAGAGCATCGTATTTTGATTTCGATGAACGGTGTTGCCATGGTTACTAAAATAATTTTTTTTGTGAAATTCCTTTAAAACACTACTCCTTCTTCTGTTTTGGTCTGATGGCAATGGCTTTGTTTCTCATCCTTTGATATAAGTACAAAGCAGTAGAGTAATCTCGACAGAGACTTCTGGTTTTTATTGGAAAAACAACATGTAAACATCCTGTATTGATCAGATTGATTAAAATTTAGAGCATGTTCAATTTTCTTTATACTGTCAAGATTGGGGAGTGAGATTTAGGCCCTGGACTAGATTTCCAAGCACCTGCTCCACTTCGACTAAAACAAACTTACGTGCCTTGCTAGATGGTTATTTATTTTTGGTACTAAAATCTTTATATAGAATGGATTTTCAAGATCTGAAAAGGAATCTTCTCAGAAGCTTGTTTTAAATTAATTACATCTACTCAAACTTGCGCATTTTTGATGAGAATATTCACATATAGCAGAATTTAATACTGTTGTGACATTTGCAGACAGCGTACCAAGAACTAAAGCTATAGTAAATTGAAAGAAACAACTATTTATACCAGGAGAGGTTCACATCTCGAATGTCATGTATGTTTATTCATAGCTGCAGATCTGTAGCTCCCAAAAAATATATATATTGATAGACCGGAGAGCTACAGTGCCACCCATTTACAAACTGTATATTAATTGAGCACAAAAAGTGCGCTGTTTCTGGATTTATTTTTCCAAATTCTAACCTAAATTGCAAAAAAGCTAGATTTAAATTAAGTTCTTACCCCTTTATCAATTACTTTTTATGAACGAAGCTCGTTGAACCGAATTATGTTTGAAAGCAAAATGGCGGTATAAATCGGCGAAATTTTCGATGATCTCTATTTCAAGACCAGGAGGTCTATTAAAACAATTATAAGGAATAGTTTTTGGTCGAAACAGTGACAAAATATGTAAGGAACACACGGTTTATAATATTTTGAAATTACATTTTTAAAAACAAAGCGAAATAAATCGAAAAGCAGCACACACAGTGTAAAGTTTCTTCGGATATTCAAATGGTAAGAATAATGTATTTGTTAAGATTAAATGTTAGGAAATTCTAACTTCTTTGAAATCGTGTGTTATTTTTTCTCGTATGCGTATTTATATTCATATTTTACTATATTGATTTGTGTGCTCTTCGCAATGGCAGTGACCTGAAAAATTCCGATTACATGCAAAAGAATAAACATGTGTCCCGGAAAATCTTCAAAGCCCTACGGTGTTACAAATATAATATTCATCGATGTCTAATTAGAACTTTGTTTTGAATTTTAAATAAATAAAAGTGGTTGATTGTACAAGCTACATGTGTTTTACTTCCATTAAGTAAACACGCTTTCCGGAGGTATTCATATGTTAATGTGTGGAATCACGTGACGTATTATCTATTCTTAGTCTGTGAATATGAGATTAATATTATGTTAATGTACTCACCGAACAAATTCAAAATTATGATATATTAAAGTACAAAACATAGAGCGCAAGGTTGTTCAACGATGATAATTTCATACATCTCATATAAGCATATAAATTATCTTTTAATCTCGAATTTAACAAATCTGTGTTCAATTTCCACGAAAGCTGTGAGGTGCTACCTGTCACACGTTTGATTTTTATGTAAATCAAAGAACCACAACTTCAAAACACAGCTCATCGTGTTGTCTATTGCTATCATTTGATATTTTCAATCCCCGGTGCATACTCCACAGATATAAGAGAATAATAATAATGTATCTTTAAGGATTTAAATGAAGTCTTAAAAATTGACGAGTAACCGTGGACAAAGATAATGCTTTTTGAGACTCGCTCTGTCCATTTCTGTGAAACAGCTTAGAAAAAGATTCCACTCTTGCTACTAGGTATAACAACCTCTTATATATATTCTTGGGTCACGATTTGAACAAACTTGAATGTACACTATCCTGTCTGAGGATAACTCAACATAAGTTTTATCTTTCCTGCCCCAATGGTTCTTAAGAAGAAGATTTAACAAAAAAATCCCTATCTATTATTTGTAAAACTTGAATCGGCCATTGTGGCCCCACCCTACCCCTGGTGTTTTTGATTTGAACAAACTTGAATGAACACTATATGAGGATGACTCAACATGAGTTTCATCTTTCCTGTCCGTATGGAATTTGAGTAGAAGATCTTTAAAGATTTTCCTAAATATTCCTATGTAAAACTTTGATCGACCATTTTGGCCCCTCAGGGGCAATGATTTGAAAAAAAACTTAAATGTACACTATCTGAGGATTATTCAGCATGAGTTTCATTTTTCATTTTCCTGTCTCAATGGTTCTTGAAAGGAAGATTTTTAAAAGAATTCCCTAATATTCCAATGAACAATTTCAATTGGTCATTATTGCCCCATCCTACCCCCAGGGGTCATGATTTTGAACAAACCTGAATGTATACTATATGAGGATGATTCAACATGAGTTTCATCTTTTGTGTCCCAATGATTCTTGAGAATAAGATTCTTAAAGATTTTTCCTATTTTTTCCTATGTATAAAATTTAATCGGCCATTGTGGCCCCTAGCTTGCCCCGGTGGTCGAGATTTGAAAAAGAAAATAAATCTACACTACCTTGGGATGATTCCACATGATTTAAATCTTTTCTGGCCAAGTGGTTTTTCAGATTTTTTTTTATTGTATTAATTTTTTACTAATTCGCATTTATCTCCCCTTGGAAGAAGGTGTGGCCCTTTCTTAAAAAAAAACTGAAACCCCTTTGACCCAAAAATTACTTTGTGGAAAGTTTGGTTGAAATTGGTCCAGTGATGTTGAGAAGAAGATGAAAATGTAAAAAGTTTACACAAACGCCAACGACAACGAAAATGACGAAAAAAACGGGCTAATTTTGATCAGAAGAGCTCATTTGACAACAAGCTGAATCACCTGTATCGAAACAATCCCCTCATTTCCAGTCCTTGGAATTCATAGGAAATTCCAAATTTCATAAATGTACCTTTAACTTCAAACAGTAGCTCGATCTTACCTCGTATACACAAATATAATGGCTGCAAGATCTGTGTATCAGTTATTACCTCCCCTTGTTTTATATCACTTCCGTTACCAAGGATGTAGTATTGAGCGACAAATTTGAACTCATAAAAGCAACACAATTTTTCACCCACAGTTGTAAAATATTTTTTTTAAATTAAATTATATGGAATGACTCTAATTCTTGGCCAAATTATTTGCGAAGCGGATTATATAAACTGACCCAAACCAGGTTATCATCGAATAATTTGGTCAAGAATTAGAGTCATTCCTAAAGTATATGCAATATGTATGTTTATGTTTCCTTTGTCCTTTTATTCGTTTCAGGAATTCTTCCAATTTCCAAAAAATAAGCAGAGAATTGCACGGAGAATTGTACAATGAAGAAATAAATAAACCAGGCACCGGAAATAAATCAAGCTTCTTCCAGATAAGCTTAGAGCTTAAATCTATGAAAGAGGATGATGTGTCTAAGCTCGGTGAAATAAAAACTCACATAAGCAACATCATATTAAACGCTAAAGAGAAGAAATCTTTAGCAATACCAGCTAAATGGATAGAATATGGATATATTATTGAGATTTTAAAAAGAAAAACACCTTTTCTTAGCATTGAAAACATGTTGAAAATCATCGATAATCTAAATCCTTGGATGGATGATATGGATATCCATAAGATGCTTGATTTCTTTCACCGATGTGGTAAAATCCTTTACTTTAATATGGAAAAATTAAGAGAAATTGTTATTCTTGATATTCAGTGGTTTGTGAACTGTTTTAAAAACATTTTAACCCACCCAGATCACTTTTTGAAAAATCAAGGACAAGTTATTACTGGAACACCACAGATAAAGAAAAAGTATTTGCAATATGGTTTTCTAGATAATGATTTCTATGAAATCTTAATTCAGGAAAAACTGGACCCAAAACATCTACAAATATTAGGGCAGTATCAAAATAAACTTGGGATGATGTTTCCGATAGAAGAAAATGGAATGGTAAGAGAATGGTACGTGCCTTGTGTAAACACTGTAAAGTTTGAACCTGACGAAAAAATGTATAAAATGCATACCAGCTCAGAGGCATCACCGATTCTCTGTTTCCTTTTTAAAGAATATCTTCCCCATGACCTATTCAGTAGATTAATTGTGAGGTGTTTGAGTTCCCCAAATTGGAAGCATTTGAACAAAAAAATCAATCTGTGCAAAACTCTAGCAATTCTGTGCTACAAACCCTCACTTGAAGTGCATCTTTTTACGTCAGAAAAAATAATTACTGTTCAAATAACCAATAAAAATGCAATTGATGAAACAAAACAAAAAAATGGAGAAACCATCAGAACAGAATTGAGTTCTATTATCTGTAATTTTCTTCAAAATTTCTACAAAAGTTCATCGAACTTTGAAATAGGATTTTTATGCCAGAAAGAGAATGGTTACCAAGAAAATTCCCATGAACATTACATAAGCAATGAAGAAGATCGTAAATATTGTTCATCATGTGGAGATTGGATGAACGAGAAAATTAAGGAAGCTGAGACGTTTTGGGGACATGAATGTGGGAAGGTAATATTTGTATAATGTCTGATTTAACAGCTTTACATTTAACAAGTCATACTCTTCATCGGAATTAAGTATTATTGGTTCTTTAATAGGGATACCGATTTTGTCTTGTCAATCATTTTTTTTAGAGTATGCATATGCATTTTAACATTTCACTGCTTGGTTAAGCCCTCAAATTTCACTATTTATCATTGAGCAATTATAACTTATCATTTGGTCCTATTTTATGGCACTGTAGTTTTTAGCCCTATATTCAAATACTATACGAATAAACATCGGGCTCGGGGACATCAAAGTGGGTAACAATTTTCAAATGAATTAATTATATCAATATATAATGTAGTTGATTATCAAAACATTCATCATGTGGTCAAATGTAATTTAAGAAATAAAATAGTAGAATTGTGTTTTTTCGGCACTTTTCACAAACAACAAAAATTGATTGATTGTATATAGTCCCTCTCAAACATTTTTCACTCAAAAGGTGAGAAACAAAATTTAAACTGGGAATTTTGAATTGTTTTGCCCTAGCAACATTAAAATCAATAGATCTCATTATTGAAGGTAATTTTGTTTTACTCGCATGGTTGCAACATCAATCAACAGTTCTAAATAAAAAAAATCTTATCGTCCTCAACACGTAGTTTTGAACAACATCACATTTGTCCTATGATAATAAAATCCATAAAAGAATTCCCCATCCTTCTGAAGAATGTTTTTGTTTAAAACCAAATCGTTGATATTTTAATTTGTCGCCTGAGCGGTACTGTACATAGGTACTACTGTATAAGAAGATCTATTCATGAATTTTATGTGAAGCAATATTACTGCAAAAGCTTTTGCACGAAAATAGCTTTGGTATGCAAATTCACATTTCGATGTGTGCGTATTTTCAATTCATATCAGTTTCTCTTATTCAAATGTCAACTTGATATATTCCGAAAAGATTGAAAGAAGGCTACTATATTTACACAACTCTTTAAAATTTGAATATTTTCTAAAAAAAAAAAAAAAAAAGAAGACGTAAATGCTACAGTGTAACTTAACAACAAAGCATTATGATCTGTTCCAGCTTTCAGTTGTTTCAATGGACTTTGACAATTTTCGTTTTCGATATATTTCATGATCATTGATGAAAATAGGAATATAATCTCTTTAACAGAAAGTGTGATACATTCCTGAACGTATGTAAGCTATAAGAAGTAATGTCATTATTTCAGACACCTAAAGTGGAGAACACGACCTCATCAGCTACAGGAACAAAGGCAATTACTAGATGTTGTCGGGTGTATGTTGAAGTTCTGAAAAGAATTTACAATCATTTGAAACAAGAGAAAAACAAGGGAGAAGGTCCTGTATGTTTGCAACACACACAATCACCCTCACACACACACATACCCACCCTCTCACAAACGAAATGATTTGATTAAATTGTTAGCCAAATAGGAAGAAAATAATGTATATTTATATCAGCATGGGGTCAACTGTGTACTTCTGATCTGATCTCATTTTCTGAAGCCAAAAGCTTATTTTCTCAGAGCATGTCAGTTTTTTTTTTCTTTTACTCGATGCACAATGATCAAAAGTTTATACCATTGATTAATTTTAACATATCATTGTAACAAATCAAGAAGAGCTTAATGTAGAACTTCAAATTTTCAGACATAAATATACGTATGGAATCATAGTCTTGTTAGTATAATATACCAGGACACCAATGATAGTGGGAAACATTGGATAATTTGAATAGCGGGCGAAGCCCATTATGAATAAGTTATTCAATGTGCAAATTATCTTATGTTTCCCACAATCGTTGATGTCCCTGGCATACTATACTAACTAGACAGTGATTCCTTATATTTCCATTTCATTATGAAATAAAATTGTAAATTGAGAATTTAAAAATGTAGATATATATTTGTAAGACTCCAGGTTCTGATGGTGACTCCAAAGTCTGAGGTCTGGCCAAACCCTGATGGTTTGTTGTCGGTACAGACGCCAAAGTCCGATGGTCACGCTAAAGTGCAATGGCTCGTTTTTCGTATGAAACACGCTGTGTAAAAGTGCGATGGTCTAAAACGCCAAAGTCCGACGGTGTGGAGAAACAGTTGACGTTAATGACGTCACAATAATTCGATATCAAACTTTAACGCCGTTTTCCTTCATTCGAACGCCATCATTTGCAAATTCATACTCGCATACGCGCCTTTATTTATCTTTTGCAAAGATGTTAGGATTGGTCCCCTCCCAAATTCTTAACTGATTAGTTTTGGTCCTTTCAATTCAATTGATTTAGGGTTAGTTCTTGCACTTTAATCGAGTAATTAAGGTTAGTATTGCACACACTTAAGATATCTAGATATTTATATAATTGTTAGGCATACACAATTTTCGAGCGATTAGGGTAGGTTTCGCACATATCCGAGAGACAAAGGTTAGTTTTCGCGTTATGATAATTATCAATACTTATTTAAAATATTGGAATGGTGCGGCATTGTAGTTTGCTGCATTAGTGTTATGACGTCATAATTGTTCCATGTTTTAGCACCATATTGTATGGCGTTTCGAATTATCGGGGTCTGGCGTAGACCATCGGACTTTGGCGTTACCATAGAACATTGGAGTCCTACAAATGTATCACACTTTGGAGTCCTACATATTTAAATAACAAGAGGATTCCCATTCAAATTTTAATAGTCCTTGATGTCAAACACGAAGGCAGTTGCAAGAGAGTTAAATGAATATTTGGCTTCCTTACATGTAGTGTCAGACACAGAGACAGAAGTGCGCGATATCCATGCATATTAAGTTTCCCTGGTTCTTAATTTATCGACCTGACTTATTTACATTCCGGTAGAATTATCACAAATGAACTCCTCTAAATTTCAAAGAGTTTTCATACAGAAAAAAATAAATGGAAAAGTATATTTTAAGACAGAAGTCATTACTTTATATAAAAACAAAATGCAACTTTCGAATAATAATACTGAACACAATGAGTATGCAAAGTTTACAGGGAAAAAAATTGTAAATCTTTCAAAAACGCTCCAAGGTAAAACAGACCTAGAAGTACAATTAACCCTATCTAGTTGATTTTATGTGTAGACAAATAAAATTCCTTCGGAGAAAATAATCAAGTTAAAAGAAATCTTTGTTATAGAACTATCCTCTAATTGAAGGATATTTGAGTACTTTTGAGAAAATTTTCTTCCCTTTGTCTGTGTGAAACACGAGAATGCATAAGAAAAATTACAGGTAGAATTATTAAAATATTCTTTAAAAATTCTAGAAAAGCATTGTTTAATATTTTATGTTGTGTGTCCTTTGAATCAATTAAAATTTGAATCAATATTTCAGGATAAAAATAAGAAAGACACTCATAATTTGTTATCATGTAATACTAAGGAGGATACTAATAATTATTCAGTTTCAATCACGGATTACCCTTGTATTATTCCATACAGCCTGAACTCGATTGCAAATGGTTTGCTTCCTTCAATGGGCATGGATAACAATCGTTTTTCCTATCTGCATGTACCCGTAAAACATCAGAGTCTAAACAAATGTGTCTAAATCTATCGATATTATTTTATTACATTGTACTACAATGCATCATGACGTCATGTCAATTCCTCTTTGCCGTGAAAAAAACTTTGCATTGTGACATCTCGTTTTATTTATCACCAAGTCAATTTGGGTGCACTGAAATTCACAGCTGACTTTGTAACCAATCAAAGCTCGTGTTATAAGCTACAAAGGGAATAAAGAAATTCTATCTTTACTTTATATGAACATCTTTTTGATAGAAAAAGATGTATTATGACTACGATATTCTTTGCCAAAGCTTACCTCAAATGTTCGTGTTTGTGTTTAATTTAGGTTTTGGAACCTTGAACGTAAAATGTGACAGACTGGTCGAACTTGGTCAAAATTTAAAAATCATACTAGAGAGCCATAAACACGATGATGATGATCACGAACGAGATGGAAAAGGAGAAAAAAAAAAGAATTAAAGAAATAGCAGCGGAGTTAAAGAAAGTAAGGATGCAAAAAATCCTCTCTATGTAGTATAACCTTCAACGATAAAAATTTATGGCATTTTCCGTCAATTTTCGGTAATTTTCAAAAGATATGCTGAGAAATACTTTTTTCATCAAAATACCTTTTTTCGCATCCTTGATTTTTTCTCCTTTTTTTGAGGGGGGGGGG
>PRKT01000621.1:0-109835 GCA_003671525.1 Saccostrea glomerata | reverse complement strand
GGGGGGGGGGGGGGGGGGTATGTCTTACGTAAGTTTTTTTCTGTTTTCTGTACGACGAAATTTCTCTTAGTGTTTAAGCCTTGATCTTAAATGATCTGCGACTTCCCTTCCCATAGTGTCGAATGATAGGAAAAGAAACAGTTTTCACTTAGTAATGTATATCTGTGAACCTTATGAAAATTCATATAGTATCATATTATTCTCCCTTCTTCTCCCTTAGGAACAAGTTTTCTATAAGTTTAAGTTTTCGTGAAAAATGTAAATTTTGCTACATCGTTATTGCTCAGAAGGGAAGACCCTCTATATTAAAATAGTTCAAGGGAATGGTTTGCTATTCTGAAACTTGCTTATTTCGCACAAGCTTTTATGAGTCGTCAAATAGTCTGTTTCTCTTTTAATAAACTACACAGCCTTCGAAAATCTGTAAAAAAAAAAAATTAGCACATTTCAGATTTATTTGACTCTAAAAGATGAAGATGACAACATAAGAAAAGATATCTTTTTCTTGTGGACAGAAGATAAGGACGAAGACGTTTCCGACATATTTAAAGGTATCTCTCTTTTTCTCTCTGTGAATGCATGGGCTTGAACTTGTTAAAATATAACAGAATTAGCAAGTTGATTTGATTATATATTCCACATCAACAGGAAATTGTGTTTGTTCTCTCTTTATACAACTATATTTTACCAATATTAATCATTTTGTTATTAAACCGTTTTTTAAATTAATATCCATAATTAATCAATATTTACCCTCTCTTCTCTCTGGCTTCTCTGGGTCTTGACAAGTACGTTTTATCACATTAAGGAAATTAGACTGGATCTCCTTAGTATCTTCTTACCTTCTTTCCTTAAATGACAATACCATATTCTGACTTGGATGCCTTGCTGTCGATCAGCTTTAATTAATTAAAGGATTATTTTATGAAATATATGGAGACAAGGATTAGTATTCAAAATCAACTTCCATTAAATACATTGAACATTGAAAAATACAATGTATATATATAACGATAAAATATGGTGTCATATTATTTAAAAAAAAATATTTTTTATTGTTATCCCAGCATGTTACTGCTGGTTTTCTTTTTCTTATTTTATGAGTAAACATAGTTGCTTTTGATTACTTTTTTTGCAATGAAGGTAGATAGGAACTGTCTACTGTGTGTAAATATAACGTTGTCAATTCAATTTTTTCATCAGATCTTGAAGACTCAACCGAAAATCTTCTGCAACATATGAAAATTGAAGTGACAACTGAAGATCTTTTGCAACACATGAAGTCTGAAATCACAACAGTACGACATGCAAGAGGAATAGTAGTAGGGTGTGGTGGAGCTGGCAAAACAACACTTCTCTACAGTCTCATGGGAAAAAGTCTTGATGAAATAAGAAAAGTAAAATCAATAAGAGGACTTCAGGTTTACGATCACATATTTATAGTAAAAGAGGGGGTTTTAATAGGTAAGAAGAATGTACTGATGCTCATTGTCGATTTAAATTTTACATGCTTGTACCATTCTTATGCACTGTCACATATGGCAGATGCATAAAGTGTGTGTCTAGCTTTAGAACTGAGCTGTAGTTCTCTGGTTGAGAAAATTCGGACAGAACAACCAGATCTGTCAGCATATTGGTCACGAGAGAGCTACAACTCTGCAGCAAGAGTTTGTAATGTTCATCTCCTACCTTCTTTTTTAAAATGATTATTAGAATTGATATACATGCGTATTTTTTGTGGTAGCGCAGAAAAAATTATTTTCAATTTTCCAAATGCCTATATGTTTGATACTGGGTATTATTAAAACTAATTTTTTTATGAAGTGCATTTAAACTCATGATAAAAACACAAATGCCTAAATTAAGTGTCAAAAAAACCATCAAACGATGTCAGTTTACCAGGAATATGTGAACAAAAAAGATTAGATATGTGATTGAAACGCATTTTCTAATTCATAAAACTTACAAAAAAAAGAAATAATAAAGGAGCCGATAAAATAAGCTTTACTTATCCATCCCTTGAATAAATAAGGGTCAAAGTTTTAAGTATACAGTTTGATTTCCTTTATAGATTTAAAAAAAATTTCCTAAACCGTATGCTTTATTTTAGCAACAGATAATCTTCAACAAAAACCATTAATCAGAATCCCAAAGTCCTTGCTCACAAAGAAGAATAGTATCAATGACGATTCTGATAAAAGAATGATAGAAGACACAGACGATCTTACTGACATTGAGGGAACAGATGATATTCCTGAAATTGAGGGCAGAGACGATTTTCCTGAGGAGATACCTGATGAGGAGATTACTAAAGCAGTGGTTGAGAAGGAAGATATCATTAACCTTTCCTCTGTCTCTGATGACAAGCCAAAGGAAGAAAGTGCTACAACCACAGAGAGCGGTTTTCAACACAAAGGATCAGAATCTCACGCCGAGGACAAAATTGCTTGGGAGCTTTCACCGGAAGTAATCAAGAAGATATTGGATGCACAGGAGAATGAGATTAGTGTCAGTATGATTGATTTCGCTGGACAATTTGCTTATTACACATGCCACCAAATTTACATGAGATCATCGGCTTTCTATATATTGGTAATGGACATGACAAAGAGCTTAGAAGAAATGATTATCGATGAAGAAGAAGACCAGAAGGGTTCTGTTTTTTCAACTTGGAAATACAAAGGTATATAAGCTATTATGAGCAGAGCTAAAATAATGCTACGAGCATCTGTGCGATGTGCAGTTTGCATAAACTTTACGAATATAGACCATTTAACAAGAAGCTATCTTCATTTCTTTGTTTTAAACATTTTTCCATTCCCCTTTTCATATATACAGCTCATGTGTTTGTCATGTTAAAATTCTGTTTGTCCATCTTTCCATCCTTACGACTGTCCATGAACACACTTGACGTTTAATTAGCTCAAGTTCAAAGAAACAATTCAGAGTCTTTTTATCAACCCTCATATGCTGATATCTATTGCTGAAAGTAATTAAAATATTTAATATATATATATATATATATATATATATATATATATATATATATATATATATATATATATATATATAGTTTAATTATTATATATGACTCTTACAACCTTTTTTTATTATTTTGAGATACTTGAAAAAGAAAAGAACATAAAATTTTGAAGAGCGACAATAAGATTTGAAAATTTCTTCCCATTGATATTTCGACACGATTTAACACAATGAACTTGAAATATATGATGCCTTAGAGTCTGACACATCTGTTTCAGATGTGGATGTTTGAAAAGAATCTTCTGATAAACGTGATGACTTCACTTTTTTCCGATGTCAACTTCTGTTTTAAAACATTGTTTTTTTTTCATTACCAGCATATGGAGTTTATATTTGTCTTTTTATTCGATTAGACAATTGTTTGCAGACTGAATCACGAAGGTTTTTTTTTTGTTTATTTTCCCAGAATTTGACAATCATCGCATTGCGTGTGTGACCGATCGATAGTGGATGTATATTCCTACATGGCCCCTGATTGCACCTTTGATGTTTTATAGATCCATGTTTTCTCTACTCCTTTTTCATTTGACTTTTGACTACTATTTGATATCTAATATTTCTGGCAAAATACACTGTTCAACTAGTTGTTTTTTTAAAAGAGTGTTTTATGTCATATACATGTACAATTAAACTTCTTAGGGAGCGAAATGTAGTACGGTAAACAGATAGATCTCTAGTTAATTTGAAGGAATTATTGTTTGCTACCCACATTTCTTTCAAAAGTACTAAAAAACTCTTGAATTTTAATTAAAATAAAAATTCTAACTACTGTTTAATATCTCTATTACATTTTTTTGATAGATTATGTAGAATTCTGGTTGAACTCCATTAAATCTTTTGGCGGTTCTAAAGCACCAGTCCTCATTGTTGCAACGCACATGGAGGGAAAAACAGAAGATGTTTGTACCTATAAATATTTATCTTCTAAAAAAATATATTTTCGATGTCTTCACACACTGTATTTTTTTTGGTATATGTTTATGAATAAAAAAGTAGAATGATGTAAAATTCTTAAAAATAATTAAGGCATCACTTAGAATAAGATTTGTGAAATAAACATAATAAGAATGCATGATTTCGATATCTTTTGTACTCGTATATAATTTTGTATTGAAAATTATATGCCTTCTCATTGTCTTCTAATAAGGTGTACGTACTTAATTACCACGTCCCCGCCTTCATCATTTTCTTTAATGTCAGGATACTAAATTTATCTCTAATCAATTTAAAGCTATCTTCGCTATTTTGGACAAATTATGTCTTATTGTTTTACTATATTTTACATCTAAAGGAAAACGTATGAAAAATTCAGAGTGTTTTACGTGTCATTTCGTTATTGTTAAAAGTTAAAATCAAATTTATCTGCAAAACATTATAATATTCGTCTTTTATTTTTCTTTATATTTTTTCGACGTTTTTTTCCGAATTTGTTTGATTCAATCTATACATGTGATAAATATAAACCTAGGGAAAAATTCATTACGAAATAAAATCATGATGATTTTAAAAATGATTCGAACACATTATTCAACTTCATTAAATTTAGGACATAGATGATTATTTTACGTCTGTATGGCGTTCCCTACCAGAGGTCGACAAGACGTGGCTTTCCAAACATCGCAGTGAAGAAAACGAGTTTGCATTTGAACTTATCAACATAAATGAAGGGGAAAGAACGCAGAAACTACAGCCGCTGAAGAACTCCCTTGTTGATGTAGTATCAAATGAACTGGACACAAAAATTCCTGTTCGCTCGTCTTGGGCCTTTCTTGAACATCTCTTACGAGATTCTGGAAAACCAATCATATCTTATGAGGAAATTCAGGAAATGAATAAAAAAGTTCCTGAACAATATCGCCTGGAGAGCGAAGAAGAAATAACGAATTTTTTAACATTCTTTCATGATCATGGAATACTATTGTATTTTCAAGGTGAAGCGACTCGCACACACGCAATTCTCGGTTTACAATGGTTTTCTAATGCATTTTCGAGGCTGATTGCAGACAAAAAGCACATCAATAAAGAATGCAAGCGACGGCATATAAAAGAATGGGAACTTTTCAATAAGACTGGAGAATTGAAAAGTACGTTAGTTGATGCCGTTTGGAAAGACGAAAGAGCGGAAATACCAAATGAACAATCATACGAAGAGTACAAAACGGAACTTATGTCGTACATGGAGAGGCTCCGAATGTTGGTCAGTATTGGTGATACAGACACAACCCCGTCCTGGTATGTTCCATGTATGAACAAAAAGCCGTTTACAAAAGATATCATCAAAGCAAATTTAACACGTTCTTCCATTTTGTGCTTTCGATTCAATTCCTTTGCCATATTTGTGTTTTATAGACTCGTAGCTTATTGCATGAGTTCTCTCAAATGGAAAGTTGTACCAGACAAAACCGACAGATGTCTTTTTCAAACAGCAGCTGTGTTTGAATACAAAAACCACACTGTTGTACTCGGTATATGTGATAAAGACGTTCAGTTACAAGATATGATCAATTCTTTGGACATAGAGACTGAAGTCTCCTGTGAAGTTGGCAATTTGATCCACCAGGGCCTAGAAGAACTAACTCAAACATTCGAAAACACAAATTTGAGTTTCCTCAGAGGATACAAATGTCAAAAGATAATTTGTGACCAAAATGATCCATCGTTTACACCAGTGGAGGAACTTCATCAAGTAGAAATTGAACAAATCCAATGTTCATGCTGTCCAATAGGAGAAAAACACCTGATAAACGTTCATGAAACTCAGAGATTCTGGGAACAGGTAATTATTATAGATTTTCTTACCTATTATAATTCAATGAGATGCAATTGGTATCCTTTGGAATTCCAACAATTGGTTAGAAGACCCGGTCTCTAAAAACCACATATTGGTTGTGTCATATATTCGGTTTGTTGCAAGAACATACAGTCAATTTGTCTTCCCATGTTTTCACACATAAGAGACATTAAGATATTTGAAATGTACTCCGAACCTCATGGAATGAAATACTGTAAATACCTTTTTATTCGCGAGAACTTTTTTTCCGCCTAATTACGCGAGATAGTGAGCACAAATAATAGTGATCGCGTATAATAGTATTCCTTAAGATTATATAGTGAAAAATTAACAGTTCGTGAAAATTATGTCTCGCTTTTAAAGAGTCAATGACTATCTCGCGAAAATAAGATTTCGCGAAAAATTAAGTGATCTATAGTACACTTTAAAAATGGGAGGGTGTATAATAATCAGATATCATAAAAAAGTTTCAGAAGATGCAGAAAACATGGGAGTCATTCAACGCACAAATGCAAGAATTTGAAACCATGCTGAAGCCTTAAAACATTAGGACTACAAAGTTCAATACAAGTAACTACCAATTGAACATCCTGTGTCATACTTCAAAAAAACATTAAATATTCGTTTATCTAGATTTACAATTCAATGTAATGATGTCATTCATAGGACTATAAAGCTAGTAATGAGATTAAAGAAGAAACCGATTAAAAAATTATGCTTAATAATAAGCAATAATTTAGCAAGTTTGAAATGGCTTGTTGCAATGAATTCAAACTTACTGTTTTGAATGACAGGAACACATTCTAACCTTGTATGAATGACATGTATTTTGTATTTTGGTGTAAGGATTATTGTATGGTCAAATTTTTGAATACTGCAGTGAATAACTCTTTAATTCATAATTACCATACACACTTCATTATGCATTGTTTATTTTTTAGTGTTATTCATTTATTTTTTTTCTTTCGATTTTCATTCTCACTGCTTTTGCTTCAGTTCATTTTTTAAAACAGTTTATTTATATTTCATTTAAGCTTTTTCAGCTGTCTGATATTTCATGGAAAAATATTCATACAAAGATATTGAAAATATATTCTGCAATAAACACATGCTTTATTTCTGTGTAAAACGTTTCTGTAGATTAGGTCACTGTAGATCAGTTTGATTAATTGATTGATTGATTGTATGTTGTTTAATGTTCTTCTCGAGAATTTTTCACTCATATGGAGACGCCACCACTTGCCGGTGGAGGGCGACAAATTGTGTCCTATGCTCGGCACTCAGGGCCTTTGAGCAGTGAGGGATCTTTTTCGTGCCAGCACCTACCGCGACACGGGACCTCGGTTTATACGGTCTCATCCGAAGGACACGTCCCACAGTGGGATTCGAACCCGCGACGTAAGGATTGACTCCTTACTTCGCGACTCTAGAGCAGACGCTCTAACCACTGCGCCACGCAGGTGACTAGATCAGTTTGAATAGACGTCTTTGATGTATTTTCTAGTGTATGTACGCGTGCAGAATTGAAAATGAAAGTATAAGGATATTGTACAGGCAAATATATTTTTCTTTAGCGTATGTTTGAGTGCAGAATTGAAATTGAAAGCATCAAAATACTGTATTAGCACATATCTTCGCGGGATTCAATTTTTGAGATTAGAAGAAAACATCTTGGGTTGTGGAGATTTGATTTCGTCTTTGGAGAATTCAATGTTAAGTAAAAATACATATTATACAGTTATGGAATGGGAAAGAGGGAAATAGCAAATTTATGGTTGCCCGAGGGAAATACTTTTCTGCCGAGGGAAACCAAAAATTTCCTATTTCCCTCTCTACAAATGCATGCAGTTTTACAGGTTATATGAAAAGTAATACATCGTGTTCTAAGACAGAACAGTTAATTATTTTTATAAAGTATTTTCAATGACATTTTAAAGAATAATCGTTGTCTTCATTTTGCTAGAATTCAAGTATGATTTTGGCATGCCCCGTCATAAATTTTGACGTCATTGTTACATTGCTTTAAACATGACGTCACAGACTCGGAATTCCTTGAACGATTTACCCACTGAGTACGTTGATTGGTTAAAATTACTAATAAATATTCATGAGGGAATAGTTGCAGGCAGTACCTCTGATTATCCAGGGAGTTGTACTCAGATGAGTGAAATAGTCTCTTCTCGGGGAAATAGACAGATGTATGGTATTAATTCTATATACAGTAATTACAGTAGAGGTATAATAATAATTTATATCTCATGGTGAATATAAATTTGTAACTTCATAAATTTCTTTAAAAAATGAAAATGTAACTCCCACGAAAATTATTGATTTCATAGTTAACACATGTACTCTCATTAATTGCTTCTTTGCTATTAAATGTTTTTAGTTGAAAATAGATTTTGTGAAATTATTAATTTTCGGGTGTTGGGTGGGTTGGGTGATGGTGGTTTAATTTCGTTATTTTTCAGGTATGAAGAGACCCACGAATTCATGCCACCACGAAATGTAAATTTCCATATGCACAACTACTAAAAAGTTTTTCATCCACAAAATCAAATTACCATGAACAAACATTTTTACCTCATACGGAAAAATTGACCCCACGCAAATATGTTTTTAACAGTACTCTAAAAGGGTGATATCTGTCGCAAATATTTATAACACAAACGCTGATATTTCTTGTATTCATAGGAAACAGAATTGAATTTGAGACTACTACTAGGAGCATGGGCTTGAGAGGTTCTTGCATGCTCTGCTCTCGATCTGTATATTTAACATCGGCCTTTGTGTTTGATATTTTTTTCAATTTATATTCATTTAATTAATCAAAAGGAAGAAATGGTTACATTGCAAGACATTTATTTCAGTTTTATCTTTTGATATCTGAGAAAAGAAATAAATAAACGATAAATTTGTCTACCTTCTTTAATATACACAATGAAAGATGGATTGTATATAAATGTAATCTCGATATTAATAAGCACATATAGTTTTCTTACGTTAATTCCTGTTTAAAAGTAACAACAGAAAGTAGTCGTGATAGTTCTGTGGTAGCAATCGGAGTCAAAACAGATGAAAATCAAGATAATGTTATGTTAATAGTTTTCGTCTAATTTATCAATATCAGCTATAATTTCTTTTTCTTTTTCATTATTTTTTGACAAAACCAGAATAAGATATCGTTTTTCCTCTTATTTCCAAAGTAAGATTTTCAAGGAAATGTTGATCAGCAAAGTAAATCAGCATTAGGCAATATATATTCTTTACTGTTCACTGGTAGAGCACAATTTTCTTTTATCTGCATTATAGTCTTGTTAATGTTTTTGATAAATTCAGAATCAGGCAACAATGAGTTATTAAATTTCTATAATCCTTTTCCATGAGTAAAATTACTCAATTTTAGATCGAGGTATACAGGAGAATGACCAGTTTGTAGCTTGATAAAGTGTCGGTCTCTTTTATCGTACTCAACAATGATATTGATATCAAAAAAAAAATTACCTTCCTTGTTTAAATTGATGAGGTTGCGTTTGTATATCTTTGTTTTTCTGGGTGAATTTCTTTGAATACATCTGATAAATTTTGGTCGGAAATTACTTCTAATAGGCTTTCTCGTGCTTTTGGATTATTTGTATGAAGATAGCTATGAAAGTCCTTATCCGTGTTAATAATCAAATTAAAGTCCCCTACAAGAATAACATGATCATTATTCAGATTATATATTGATTCTGAAACCATATTATAAAACCCAGGGTCATTGTCGTTTGGACAATAAACGACAATAAGACTTGTACCTACATCTCCAAGGGTAAGATCAAGTGCTAAAAAATTACCTTAGTTATCATTCACATTGTTGTGAACTTAATATTCAAAATTAATATTTGAAAATATTGCTGTACCTCTGGACAAAGACGAGAAGGAATTAAATATACATCATATCCCCATTCATTCCTTACATCTTCCTCCGTATCTGTGATAAAATGAGTATCTTGTAAACATTACAGTTCAGTTGTATGCAGTACTATAAAAAGCTTTCTTTTTCTTAAAATCATGAAGGCCCTGACAATTTACAGACATTATTTCAAGCTCTGACATAAGATTTTGACAGGCAAAAAAAAAAAAAAGCACTGCAAAAATGTCATCTTAGTTTTTCGTTTTCTGTCAGACGCATCTCCCGCAAAGTAAAGAAAAGAGAGTTGAAATGTGCATTTTAATAATGTCCTTGACACTTTGCTCAAAATTCAAACGAAATACCTACATAAAAGCTACGCAAAGTCGAACTGAATTATGCATCATTAATCATGAATTAAAAAATATCTTTATTTTGCATTTGTTCTTAAAACTAAGAAAATATTTGATGTACACTTATGCGTTTGGTTCAGTGTATAATACAAAAAGCTCTAACAACGATCTGGTCTGTCTAGTTTTCATAAATTTATACGCACTTAAGGGGGGACCTATGTCGTTCTACGTCAAAGCAGCGTTATGTGACGTCACAATAGCGATGTTTTTCCCCGCTGACTTTTGCAACTGTCATTATAAGCATAACATTGTTATTAATCAATAACGTACACAGTTTACAAAAAGATTTTTTTTTTCATCATTTAGAACAGTTTTATTTGATTTATGGAGTTTGTTAATATTAGAATTCTCTTCCTTTGGTTGATAATTCATAGCAATTTCAGTTGTGAAGAAATACCTTCATGATATGCTGATATAAAAATGCAAAAAATTTAAGTAAAATTCAGCAAAGACAGCGGCTTTAATCAGGGAAATATGTTTAATTTTATGATTACCATTAATTGTATTTTCTGGATAAAACTAAAAAAAATTAAGAAATATACTTGTACCTATATTTTATTGATTTATAGCGTATGTAGATTTTATTGTATAAAGTCATTCCTAGGTTCTATTAGGTGTTGGTTGTTGACGGGGAAAGGGGGGGGGCAGAATGATTAGAATGAAGAAGAAAAGAGTTTATCTGTTTACATTATTTCTTATCAAAACAAAATACTCGTTTTTTGCAAAAAAGATTTATATTCAGATGTTTGTCAGTGCTAACTTACCTTTTTTTAGTGCAGAAAGGTCAATATTTATGACAGAAGAGTACGAAAATAAAAGAAAACGTCATATTTCTATTTTATTATATCATAAAGGTATACTTTTTTCTTTGTTAAGATAAAGAGAGGGGTCACTTCTTTCAAAAAATATCAATTACAACATTTTCACACAAAGACTTTTTAAGATATTACCTGTTATGCATGTTGGAATTGTAATAAATACGACAAGAAAAACGGGGTGAAACTTACATTGTGCTCCTGTATAATTTTTCATGCGAGATGAATTACAATGAATTTGCCTTCATTTTAAAGATAAAAGTCATATAAATTAAAAACATGTTGATTTCGAATGTGATTTAACATTTTTGGTTCTTTTTAGCGCATTTTTGGAGTAGCAATAATGTCTGAAGATAATCTATTTTTAGAATTTCACACAGTTTTTGCACGTGCTCCTGTGTAAAAATAAGCATATAAAGGTATTGTTTTTAATACCTAAAAAATTAAAAGCAAGTGGTCAGGAAAGAAATGTCAAAGTTTTGAAAATTTCACACAAAGACTTTTCGGACATAGGTCCCCCCTTAATTTGCACATATTATCGGGATGTCCAACTGAATGATTTTAAAGGGAAAAAAATCACTAGTAATCACATGTATATTTCCTGCGGGCAAGAGCTTTTTGGGGTACCACGAATTTTGACCACATGTAATTGAGCTTAGAGTCTGTACACATTTACAAAAAAAAAATAAAATAAAAATCTTTATCCTTGGTCATAGCTTTTGAACGGTTAGCACTAAGGCTTTCATTTTTCACAGATATATTCATTGACATATAAACTTCCTATGTGCACTAATGATTTTACCTTGTGACGTTGACCTTTGAGTTAGACCGATCTTTTAAAAACTTTAACCTTGGTCATAAATTTTTAACCGTCCATATAAGCACTAGGGATTTCAAATTTCACAGGAATATATCCTGTGAAAATATCTTCCGTTGAATACCATTAACTTTTTCACTTATTGGCCTTGATCTTAGAGTTTGACAAACATTTTTCAATTTTTTATCTTGGACATATCTTTTGATAGAAAACACTAGGACTTTCATATTTCATAGTTGTATTCCTTGTGACTAGACCTTCCTTGGATATCAACAACTTGGACCCTTTGGCCTTAACTCTGAAGGTTGACTTGCATTTGAGAAACTTCAGTCCATATCATAGACTGCCACTCGAGGGAATTTTCATTTCACAAACACATTTTTTCAATGAATATGACCTCACAAAGTTTCGCCGTTTAACAGTAGATGCTTACTATTCCCGATCCCATCTCTGGTATTTCCTGGGATCCATGCCTTATGCTTTTAACTATATTGTAATGTAAGGGGTGTTTTTGTTTGTTTTTTTTTTATAGATTTTTTGATATCATAATCGATAAATATTTGTTTTTCTTCACCTTTAACATTTATGACAACGGAACAACTCTGGTAAAATGTATTGTCTTTTCATTATAATGGTGTGTAATCTATCTTGACAATCAAGGTGTCAGTAGATATAATTTAAAAATTCTTATTCAGATTAATTCAAACATTTACACATATGGATATTCATAAGCCTGCAAAATAGTCGTCTAATATCCTCATTAGTTACTGGTTGGTCAAGACAGAGATTTTGAGAGATTGGTTTGATTTTAATTTTCTTTTTGAAAATCTTCTTAAGATCCAGAGAGTAATGATTTTCTATGGAAGCCCATTGCAAACCTGTTAAAAGTGAATTATGTATACCGAATTGCTGAATTTGTTATAATTAATTAAAACTATTTAAATTAAAGTTTGTTAACACGAGTTTGTTACATCGATTTTTAGAATTCTTTAAACTGAAAATTATCCTTGTAAACAATTTTTTCTTCGTTATAACGAATTTGTTGTAATAGATTAAATTCATAAAAAACATTCAAAGAAAATGTTAAAATGAGTCAAATTCGCTTTAATAAATTCATTTCATTAAATCGATTAAAAAAATATTTTTGATAGGTCCTTAATCGGATTATATTATAACCTGAACACTTGTTGATTTTTTTTTATAAACGGAAGCCCAATTAGGACCTATCAAAAGTTTTTGTTGTTGTTTTCAATTTGATAATTGTCGAAATTTTTGCAAAGAATTAAATCAAAATTTTTTTGGGAATAAAGAACTACATTTGTTTAAACTGAGATCCAGTTTAAATTAGTTATAAGGAACAGAAATTGTAATTAAGAAAATATTTCCTTTTAAGAAATTCGACAATGCGTCATTCCGATTTTAACTTATTACCGGCCGCCAGGAGGCGGTGGGTTATATGATATGAAAGTTTTAAGTCGCTGTACGTTTCTGCGGAGTTAACAATTTAAATAAAAATATTCAACATTCATATATATCGCCAGCGAATTAATATTAAACAAAGATTGTCTAAATGTTTAGGAAAAAGCACAATTATCGTACAATTAAATTTCATAAATAATGGGGTAAATATTTCATCCAATCCTGATTGACAAACTCTGATATAACTGAAGTGCGGAGAAAATTAGTACGAGTGTTAGGCATATTCTAAACAAAGACCGCGTTGTAAATCAACAATTTTACCTTCTCTTTTTAAAACAGGATCTGCTGTATTCACTTGAAATGAAGTGTATATTTAAACATTTGCTATGGATGTTTTTCAAAAATATGGCGAAATATTGATTTCTTGAAAGCAATGAATATTACGACATGTTAGTCCAGGAGACTAGGATAGAGCGCGTTTTACAATGTAACAAACATTTTCCCGCCACATCTCAACACCAAAACAAAGAGATTGAAAGAGAAGAAATGTAGTGGTGGATCTAGAAGGAGTTGGGGGGGGGGGGGGGGGGTTACATCCTCTAAGAGAGAGCGAGGAGCCCCGCATATTATATATATTTGTTGCGTTTTTATTAAGGTAAAAGTATAGCTATAAGTTTAAACTTTAGTTTTGTACGTTTTATGTAAAAACTACTTAAACAGCAAACTCACCAGAGTTCGTTAAGTTGTACCAAACTGAGTGCAGAGACGCAGAGGACTATGTACAGTTTATATACATTATGCATGAAGAAAATCGGCATTGTCGCATGCATTTTTTTTCGCGTCACGAGGATATTTTAACAGATAAATATAAGAAATATTAAAAAAAAAAACAGAAAATTTAAGTTTCTGAAATACTTTCAACAGTTATATAAATTGGTTTGCGGCCGCTTTTTGACGCTTGCGTCAATATGTTTCTTGTTCTTTATAGGTCCTATATAGGCTTCTGTATATATCCCGCCCAAGAGTTCTTAGAAATCTTTTGAATGACCTTTATGAACTATATTTTATTGATTATCTACAGTATACTTTTGAAGAAAAATCAACTGTTATCGGCCGAAGCTAGTCACCGAAATGCATCAATGATAATCATGTCTTTCTCTATCAAAATAACAAACTTTTACAAATAGCGGAAATACTAAACATATTTTCAAATATTAAAGCAAAGTTTATGTTCAAATTCCTTATTTCATATTTTATTCGTCTTTTATTGTAAGTAGAAAAAAAGGGACCTGGTCGGGTCGGTCAAGTTAGTGTACTTGTGGGGCCTGGGAGCCAGGCGCGTCAATAATTAAGCCATTGGCCCTTGGGGGCTAGGGTGGTCAACTAAGTGCAACTTTCCCGAGGGGCACAGCGGAGTCAACTGTGTGAACTTTTGTCCCTGGGTGATAACTGGGTCAAGGGATTGCAAGGTATAAGCCTTGAGATCTCTAGGTAGCCTAAACTTGGCAGCGATTCAAATCTTGATCATGACGTCATCCTAGTGTTTCATCGCCTCACTGGCTGCTTAAATTTGACACTTTAAAAACATAGCTGATCGGTAAAAAGAAAAACAGATACAAAAAGGTTTAAACAAGTTTATCCAAGTAAGATACAAAGTCAATTCTTCTTTTTGAGATTCAGGGCCCTCTTGGTTTCTCCCGTCTGTTTTCTTTTCTTCGGCTGGTCTGTAGGCCTAAAATTTTCTTTTTTATTCTGGCTAGTAGGTTTTTTCTCCTATGGCTTTTTTCCCCTGGGGCTTGGTCTTCTCAGACTGGTTGTTTTCGTCACACTGATTAGCCCAATGACCAAATTTTTCACATTTGTAGCATATATTTCTTGGGACAATCAGACGCCCAGTGCCTTAACTCTTTACAGATGGGTGCTAGTCCCTCAGGTTTTCTTAGGTACTTCTGTGCTTGGGGGCTCTCCTCCTTGGTCCAGGATGCTGGTGTCTTATCCTCCTGTTTTTTCTAGTTGATTTACTTTGTGATTTTGTTTCTATAACACCAGGTTTAGCATCTTGACCATTCCCTCTAACGTTGTGGGGATGATACTCAAGCCCTGTTAAGTGATCAGGTCTGGTAGATTATACAGGCCCATTTTCAGCCCTATTGCATCCCTCTCTGGCATGGGAGCTACTAAAACGCCTTCGTGTCACACAATAAGGGCTGTCTGAGTTCTAAATGTTCTGATTATAAATGACGACCAATTGATACACTCCTTGCTGGTTTTTAAACCTGCTAAGCACGTTATGAGATCTTTAAATCCTGAGATGTGACACTTGAGATGTGAGATATAGAAAAACCCATACCTGGAAATACCTGCACCCTCTCAGCACGCACCTGGAAAAAAACCCATACTTATGCATATAGACTTGTTTTAAACCACAACTACCAAAGCATCATGATGTCATGCACTTATAATGATCCTATCAAAAAATAAAGTATTCTTTAACTTTTCTTTCCAAGTAGTGAATTGAATCGTCTTTTCAGAAAATGTAGGACTACATGCACATTGTACAGACATACTTGTATTCATTTAGTATGGATTCGAACATCAGAACTGATTTTTAACAGTATTCTTTCATGCGTAAGCGTAAATTTTGTTTCACTGGATTAATTGATGCCTATTTACAATTTCGAATAACTCGTAAGTTTGCCTTGTTTTTGTTTACATTTCGTATAAAGGTCATCATCTTTGCATTTAACCATAATTACTGAATAATTCAATTTTGTTTATATTCTTTCCTCTCATTGTTTGATTAACAAAAATGAACGCAAAATATTTCTTAATTACCTGGTTTGGTATGGGGACACACCCCCCTGAGAACCAGCTGAATCATCTGTATCCATACAATCCCCTCATTTCCAGTCATTGGAATTGATGGAAAATTCCAGATTTAATAAATGTACCTTTAACTTCAAACAGTAGTTCTGTCTTACCTCGTGTACACAAACATCAGGGCTGCTAGATCTGTATTTCAGTTATTACCTCCCCTTGTTTCATATCACTTCCGTTACTAGAGATGTATTATTAAGCGGCAAATTTGAACTCATAAAACGCAACACAATTTTACACCCACAGTTGTTTAATTATTTTAAAATTAAATTAAAAGAAATGACTCTAATTCTTGGCCAAATTATTCGATGATAACCTGGTTTGGGTCCGCTTCGCGGATTATAAAACGTAAACTGATCCAAACCAGGTTATCATCGAATAATATGGCCAAGAATTAGAGACTTATATGATTTGATGTTCTAACATTCATACACTGTATAAGCACTGCCTTATGTAGACTTAAATATATTAAGGGATCCTCAGAATGGTAATAAGTCCTTAAGTTGCATCATTTTTGATAATAATTCCTTATGTTGATCAGCCTAATAGAATTCATCCTTACTAAATTGTTAACAAAGAGATATTAGGAATGTAATAAGAGAAAAGAAAGAATTCACAAAAGATGATCCCTAAGTCATTTACTTTTGTTTTGATTCTAAATATGTGTGATATGGCACATATAGGTTCATTTTCACTTTTGTTTCTTAGCAATGAGCTTTTCGAAAAATGAAGGACTACATGTTGTACTGTGAAGATTCTAAAAAAAAAATTATTTTTATTTATACAGTACTGACAGGTATTAAACAAAATTGAATCTGCCGTTAAGAAAAAGTCTTTAAGTGTCTAAATAATAAGTCTGAAAATCACTTTTTTGTGATTTTGATACAGTAAATGTACTTTTTAATTATCTATTTATAATGTTTGAAACAGAACTGTGAATGGTCAAATTTTAAACTTACAAATGAAAAAGATGAAAATAATCCGGGTGAAAATAACCCAACTCTGTAAAATTTCTTAAACAGAAATATGCATAGGCAAATTTAATACTGGGCAAAATTATCATCAAATGAAAAATCCCTGCAAAAATAATTCTTTATACAGAGCCCAAGATACGATTCTTCAGAACTTGAAAATCCATCACTGGAATTCCCTCTTTCACCTTTGTCTAAGATCTCTTTCCTCCTTCATATTCTTGATATTGCCAGATCCATCTGCCAGCTTAACAAAAACACATACAGCTTGAATTTATTACAAAGATGTCTCAATATTTACTATATACTACAAACAAATCTTGTTTTATGTCTATCATATAGGGTAAAAAAATTGATATTTGAAGATCACTGTTTCGAAATTCGTTATGATAGCTGATATAAACAGATACTTTAGGTTATGTTGATATGGAAATAATATGGAAATTTAGAGAAAAAGGTCTTCCAACAATATGTCATAATTAACAATTACGGTCCTTTATTATCTCAGTTTCCCATAATTGATGTTCAAAACGTTTATAAAGGGTCTAACATATACGGCGGTGCAAGGCCCTTTTTTAATACAAGGACCAAGAAACCTATATTTGTCAAGCATTTCAATCATTCAAAGTATTCTGTGTGGACTTTTAAGCATGGCTACAGACTTTAAATACTTGTCTGGAGTAAATCGTAGCCTTCTGACAGTGTTTTGTCATCATGTTCAATTTCCTGTTGTCTAGTTCCGCCGCGATCATATTTAAAATGAAGTAGATATTGGTCACATATATGTGCAAGCTCGATGTATGAGGAAAAAATATTGTAACAAACAAAATATTAAAAGATACTGACGTGTGTTGTTTTCCAGAGAAAACAAGAGTACATAAAACTGCAGCAAGTTGATAATTAAAATGAGTTACGGCAAACACGATATCATTGCAAATAAAATTGTAATTTACAGTCGAACACGTACATAACACTTATCTCCAATCAGACTGTATTTAAAAAAGACGATAATGGGAATCTAACAACCAAGCTATATGATAAACGTGATGACGTTAATTTTTCAACCGTCAACTTCCCTTACTTATGAAGTAACATATCTTCATCACCCGCATACGGAGTTTATATATTTCAGTTGATTCGATACGCAAGAGCGTTCTCTACGTATGAACAATTTTTAAATAGAGGCTAATTATTCCTAAATAAGTTGATGAAACAAGAATATTAGAAATGTCCTTTAAAGTCATTATTTCGTAAGTTCATTGGTCTATACGATGACCTTGTCAGCAAATAAAATCTGTCATCGAGTCAAATGCTGGCTGATTATTGTAAGTCCATTATTTGTACACAGAATTGACGACGGGATTTCCTGTTATTTCCCGATCATGACAAGGAGCACACCACCAATCAGCAGAAATTGCTCACTCATCCATTGCACCTGATCCCACCTCTGATGTTTCGGAGGTCTGTGTTTGCTCCTATTTTGTATTGTTTTATGCACCTTGATATTGAATATAACTCTTCGTTATTTTCGTTATCTTCATATCCTTCTTTCTAGTCTATCACACCTTCTTTCTAGTCTATCACACCTTCTTTCTAGTCTATCACACCTTCTTTCTAGTCTATCACACCAAGCACGTCCTCCTTGATCCATGTGAACAATCTGTAGACTTTTCGGTTTGAAATTCTGTCCCAGAAGCAAGCGTTAAAGATTCCATCAAATGTGTCAGCCTCTGTAGTACCTTTGATTCGAGCGTATATAGATATCTATCGAATGAAGTATGAACACTAATGAATAATTCATAATTGACAACATTCTTTGTATCAACTTTAGAGTACTTCTTAGTACAATTAGAATGCTTGTTTAAAAAATGTTTTGAATATTTTTATTATTTTCTTACGAGAATGCTATAAAGTCAATCATTTTTTAATTTTTATCTATGCAAAATTTTATTGACAAATTAATGGGAATGGTATTGGGCAGCAACCAAAGCTTAAATTAGCCTCTCCCTTTACCCTGTTTTAATAAGTGCAAGTTCAGTATTTTTGTAGAATTTCTTTCAAAATATGGCACATGGAAATGTTTCATATCAGTTTTTCCATATTTTACTGTAAGTTAGCATTTTTGGAGACACATGAATTACTGTTTTACGTCATCGCCTTTGTCAATATTTTTTTTCCTTTATGCTGAAATGAATACTGATTTTTATTCGTTTCTTAACCTCCATTCTCATTTACAATGAATTTTATATACATGAAATTTTTACTTACATCTCTAAAATTTCAAACAATAAAAACATCTGCATTGTTGAATCAACGTTGTTTTTTTTTATTCTCACGTTAATAATGGAATACTACAGAGGCGGGATCTCTGACTGACGTTTTTCATACCAATTGTTAATCCTTTATTTATACACTGAATTTACGACAGATTTTTTCCCGTTATTTCCTGATTATGACAACGAACACACGGCATGTGTGACCGTTCGGCAGGGGATGCTCACTTCTCCATGGCACCTGATCCCACCTCTGATGTTTCTGAGGTCCGTGTTTGCTCTGTTCTTATTTTGTATATTGTTTAATGGACGTTGAGATTGAATACTGTTCGTTATTTCCATATCCTTCTTGCATGTTTGAAAATTAAACTACCAATTCAGCATTGCAGTTTATTGTACTTTTGACCGACGTATTAAGAGAAACAGTGAAATAACATAGTGGGTATCCCTATTCGTTTCTCTGTTTATAATTCATAATAATTGTTAAATATTTTCAAATTACTTAAATTATTTTTTTCTATTTGAATTATGTATAAATTCTATGAATCTTGGTACATGCAAGTTTCTCTAACAGTTGTACTTTTTATCATTTTTTTTTTCCAAATAGAGGTATGGCTTCTTAGCTCACTTGAAAGATACTGAAATTAATATCCTGAATGTGTAATTATTTTCCCTTTACAATTGTTGTCTTTTCTTAATTAATTTAAAAGCACACATATTTCTATAATTATTGCCCCATATATCTATATTTACTTAATAAATAAAAAAAGATCTTTTTTTTTTTTTTACTAAATTAAGTATGTAGATAGCTATGTGTTTTAAAGTTATGTTTGATTCCTGTATACTCAATACTTGGATATAGCATGAATATACATTTGTATCGAATTAATGCATGTAGAAAAACTAAAACTATGCATATCAGTGTCTATAAATTTTTGTGTACGTAATTGTTTAGAATATGTGTCTGAATATGCTGTACTGAATATGTATGTTCTATGAAGTTGATCCCGATTTTTTTGTGTTGCTATAACATAAGTTTTATGCTTTGATTAGCAAGTTATTGTTTTCAAAATACAGTGAATGCTTTTAATTTGTCCAAGTATTATTTAATGCATTGATTGAAAGGTCACCTTGCATCAAGTTTTTATAACAAACATATTGAAACCATTTTTTATTGTTGTCCCTTTTTTATAGCAATACAACAATAACACCTGCATGTGGAGTTTTTGTCACTCATTTGATTCCAGATACAAAATATTCCTGAATATACCATCGGTTGCAAAAATGACAAAAGCTATTGGTAAATAGATTGATTGATAAAACAAGTATGTATACACACAAATTGTTTGGCCATATTTTCAAACCGATTAGTCTCGGGTTTTTCCTATTGCCCGATTATGACCAGGAATACATGGCAAAAGTGACCAGCTGATAGGGGATGCCTACTCATCAATGGTACCTTATCCAACACCACATGGTTTTAGATACAGTGTATGCTCTTCTCCTATAAGAGCATAACATTTTTTTTAAGACAATATGTAATCAAGTCCCTTTGAAAGTTGCCTAATCGGATATTCAGGAAAAGATGACAATGCCCATATCTCATATCACTTAATTATTCAACAAACGTTTAGATTGATACTGACCATTCTAGAGTAGGAATGGTTTTTTTTATAATACATGTTCGGAGTCTTCTTCATTTCATGTTTTTTATGAAAATTTTTACCCAATTATCTCTGCTTCACACTCTTAGTTTTGGTAATACAGATAGGAAAAATCCCCGGTGTCGAAATTTTGTATAGAAAGCTTACTATGAAACATAAAATATATATTCGAAACCTGATTATTTGATTGTATGTTGTTTAATGTCCCACTAAAAAAAATCACTCATATGGTGACGCCACCACTTGCCGGTGAAGAGCTACAAAAGCTTTTCCTATACTCTGCACTGAGGGCCATTAAGCAGTTTATACTGTCTTGTCAGAAGGACCGGTGTCCACGTTAACAGTAAGATTCATTTTTTTTAAATATAATTTTGTATCTCTATGTGACTTCTTTACCATATGTAAAAATAAGAATACAATAAAAAAAAAATGAAAATAGAAAAAACTAATAAACACCCCCCCCCCCCCCAAAAAAAAAGAAAAGAAAAATAGAGAAATTCAGATTAGCCAAAATCCATTTTTGTTAACTATTTACGTTAAGGTAGTAATATCATCTTAAAGAGTCTATATAGCAAGATATTTTTATACAGATGAAAAAAAGATTTATTTTTATAAAAAGAAGTTTGTATATGAAACAAGAAATGTTAACCTTATAATCGATAATGAACTATGGTAACACAATATATATTATTCCTGTTTTCAATTTCATGCCATCCACTATGTATTTAAAATCTCTACGTCACATATGAATATGATGTTTATAAATGTACATGTTGCAACGGCCTTTATGGGGGCGAAGGATGTATTGTCACGTGACTCAGTTGGTTTACGTCATAATCTGTGATAAAATATGTACAAAACGAGATTGAATCCACAGTACTTGTATTTGTTTTTGAATGTTTGTTTGCGTTCACCATCTAGTATAAATATATCTGAAAACATTTAAAATTTCTTGCAAATATTATCAAATTACGGAATAGATTAATCCACTCTTTCGTTTCCCTACACTGCGCGTCCAGCACGTCGTTGACGTCATAGTGGATCTCTTAGTGCAGTAAGATCATACACGGTAAAAAGGGGTAGTATAAATCATAAAACGGGTCATAATATGTACATGGTGGGGAATTTTGTAAATTTCAGAACGCAAAAAATATTTATACATGGTTGTTGACGGAAAAGTTCTGTGGGTACATGTATGTCTTATTTCGTTTATTTCAGAAATGCGTGACGTCATAGTTGGGTTTTCCCGTACTCGACAAACGTAAACATGACACATTTTTCTCATGATCATGACTCGTTTAACTTTGCCCCGTGCAATATCGAGCTCAGCTTCACCAATCAAAACAATGACGACCTTGAACTTCGACGTAAATTTTCAGATATTGAATGATAGGATTTTTTGCAAATTAATTTTTTCATGGTTTAAGTTGTCCTAAAAAGTTTGTAAATTTCCATCTCCAGATGTGGTATTATTAAAGAATATTGCCTTTTCGAATTTTTAACCCTATTCATACTCTGATATATTTCAAAAGACACATTTCCGCTGACATATTTTTTATATGTGCTGAAAAACTTTAATTATCAACCGAGTAATAGACCCAGAAACAGGGAGAATAAAACTCCGCTCAGACACTGTTGGGTATGGTATTTGTCACTCAATATCTCAGAAATAATTCTAGAAACCTATTAATATATCTGCTTTATAGTATGTGGGACATACTAAATAAGATATGTACAAAATATGAGAAAAAATAAATGACAGGTATTTTTTTTTCAGCTAAAAGTCCTTAATCCCCTTAAGTACCTTATAAACAACAAATCCCATACTGTATTTTTAGTTTTGTTTTATTATCACCGAGCAAAATTAACATTTTTGAATTGAAATAACTTTTGATATTTTATACTTAATTTGGACGTTTATCTTGAAATTTCTTTATCTGTTTATATATGTGCTTATTTGTAGTAAATTGTGTCTTATATGTATTTATTTCAGTCCCTTTGAAATAGGATTAAGACATTCCAATTGACAATCGGTGGACAGTTTGCATATTATGCCTGTCATCAAATTTACATAACACCAAAGGCGTTCTTCATCCTTGTCATAAACATGACCAAGACGTTAACCGACACTGTCGGTAAAAGCGAAGATAATCAAGAAGGATCTGTTTTCTCTACTTGGACTTACGCAAGTATACAAGAAAATGATCAGTTTGTAGCTTGATAAAGTGTCGGTCTTTTTTATCGTACTCAACAATGAGATTGATATCAGAAAAAAAAATTACCTTCCTTGTTTAAATTGATGAGGTTGCGCTTTGTATATCTGGGTGAATTTCTTTGAATACATATGACAAATTTTGGTCGGAAATTACTTCTAATAGGCTTTCTCTTGCTTTTGGATTATTTGTATGAAGATAGTTATGAAAGTCCTTATCTGTGTCAATATCTAAATTAAAGTCCTCCACAAGAATAACATGATCATTGTTCAGATTATCTATTGATTCTGAAACCAATTTATAAAACCCAGGGTCAGAGTCATTTGGATCATAGTTGGCAATAAGACTTGTACGTACATCTCCAAGGCTTACTGGGTTATCATTCACATTGTTGTGAAGTTAATATTCAAAATTAGTACTTAAAAATATTGCTGTACCTTTGGACTAAGACGAGAAGGAATTAAAATATACATCATATAAATCATATCCCCATTCATTCCTTAAGTCTTTCTTTTCTTAAAATCATGAAGGCCCTGACAATTTGCAGACATTATTTTAAGCTCTGAAACAAGATTATGAAATTAACAGGCAAAAAAAGCCCTGCAAAAATGTTACCTTGGTTTTTTTCGTTTTCTGTCAGACGCACCTACCGCAAATGTAACGATGAAAGAGGAAAATAAAGAAAAGAGAGATAAAATGTGAATTTAATCATGTCCTTGACACTTTGCTAAATGTTCAAACGAAATACATACCCAAATTTACGCAACATCGAATTAAAATATGCATCATTTAATATGAATTAAAAAATATCTTTATTATGCATTTGTTCGTTTTAACTTAGAAAATGTTAATGGACACTTATGTATTTGGTTCAGTGTATAATACAAAAAGCTCTAACAATGATCTGGTCTGTCTAGTTATCTTAAATTTATACACACTTAATTTGCACAAATTATCGGGATGTCAAGCTGAATGTTTAAAAAGGGAAAAAAAATCAATAGTAATCACATGTATATTTCCTGCGGGCAAGAGCTTTTCTGGGTACCACAAATTTTGACCTCTTGTAATTGAGTTTAGAGTCTGTACACTTTTACAAAAAAAAAAAAAAATAATAAATAAATAAAAATCTTTATCCTTGGTCATAGCTTTTGAACGGTTAGCACTAGAGCTTTCATATTTCACGGATATATTAATTGACATATAAGTTTCTTTTGGGCACAAATAATTTACCTTGTGACGTTGACCTTCGAGTTAAACCGATTTTTTAAAAACTTTAAACTTGGTCATAAATTTTAAACAGTCCATGTAAGCAATAGAGATTTCAAATTTCACAGGTGTATTTCCTTTGAAAATATCTTCCGTTGAATACCATTAATTTTTTTTTTCACTTATTGGCCTTGATCTTAGAGTTTGACCAAAATTTTTTAATCTTTTATCTTGGGCATATCTTTTGATAAAAAGCACTAGGACTTTCATATTTCATAATTGTATTCCTTGTGACTAGACTTTCCTAGGATATCAACAACTTGGACCCTTTGGCCTTAACTCGGAAGGTTGACTTGCATTTGAGAAACTTCAGTCCATATCATAGACTGCCACTTGAGGGAATTTTCATTTCACAAACACATTTTTTCATTGAATTTGACCTCAGAAAGTTTCGCCGTTTAACAGTAGATGCTTACTATTCCCGATTCCATCTCTGGTATTCCCTGGGATCCATGCCTTATGCTTTTAACTATATTGTAATGTAAGGATTTTTTTTTTTCATAGATTTTTTGATATCATAATCGATAAATATTTGTTTTTCTTCACCTTTAACATTTATGACAACGGAACAACTCTGGTAAAATGTATTGTCTTTTCATTATAATCGTGTGTAATCTCTCTTGACAATCAAGGTGTCAGTAGATATAATTTAGAAATTCTTATTCAGATTAATTCAAACATTTACACATATGGATATTCATAAGCCTGCAAAATAGACGTCTAATATCCTCATTAATTACTGGTTGGTCAAGACAGAGATTTTGAGAGATTGCTTTGATTATAATTTTCTATTTAAAAATCTTCTTAAGATCCATAGAGTAATGATTTTCTATGGAAGCCCATTGCAAACCTGTTAAAAGTGAATTATGTATACCGAATTGCTGAATTTGTTATAATGAATTAAAACTATTTAAATTAAAGTTTGTTAACACGAGGTTGTTACATCGATTTTTAGAATTTGTTAAACTGAAAATTATACGTGTAAATATTTTTTTTTCTTCGTTATAACGAATTTGTTATAATAGATTAAATTCATAAAAAAAAATCAAAGAAAATGTAAAAATGAGTCAAATTCGCTTCAATAAATTCATTTCATTATATCGAATTAAAAAATAATTTTGGTAGGTCCTAAATCGGATTATATTATAACCTGAACACATGTGGATTTTTTTTTATAAACGGAAGCCCAATTAGGACCTATCAAAAGTTTTTGTTTTTGTTTTCAATTTGATAATTGTCGACATTTTTGCAAAGAATTAAATCAAAACCTTTTTGGGAATAAAGAACTACAATTGTTTAAACTGAGATCCAGTTTAAATTAGTTATTAGGAACAGTAATTGTTATTAAGAAAATATTTCCTTTTAAGAAATTCGACAATGCGTTATTCCGATTTTAACTTATTCTTTATAGGTCCTATATGGGCTTCTGTATATATCCCGCCCAAGAGTTCTTATAAATCTTTTGAATGACCTTTATGAACGATATTTTATTGATTATCTACAGTATACTTTTGAAGAAAAATCAACTGTTATCGGCCGAAGGTAGTCAATGAAATGCATCAGTGATAATCATGTCTTTCTCTATCAAAATAACAAACTTTTAAAAAAAGCGGGATACAAAGCATATTTTCAAATATTAAAGCAAAGTTTATGTTCAAATTCCTTATTTCATATTTTATTCGTCTTTTATTGTAAGTAGTATAACGGACCTGGTCGGGTCGGTCAAGTTAGTGTACTTGTGGGCCCTGGGGGCCAGACGCGTCAATAATGAAGCCAATGGCCCTTGAGGGCTAGGGTGGTCAACTGAGAGCACCTTCCCGAGGGGCACAGCGGAGTCAACTGTGTGCACTTTTGTCCCTGGGTGATTACTTGGTCAAGGGATTACAAGGTATAAGCCTTGAGATCTCTAGGTAGCCTAAACTTGGCAGCGATTCAAATCTTGATCATGACGTCATCCTAGTGTTTCATCGCCTCACTGGCTGCTTAAATTTGACACTTTAAAACATAGCTGATCGGTAAAAAGAAAAAACAAATGTGAAAAGGTTAAAACAAGTTTATCCAAGTTATAAACAAAGTAAATTCTTCTTTTTGAGATTCAGGGCCCTCTTGGTTTCTCCCTTCTGTTTTCTTTTCTTAGGTTGGTCCGCAGGCCTAAGATTTTCTTTTTCTATTCTGGCTAGTAGGTGTTTCTGTGCTTAGGGGTTCTCCTCCTTGATCCAGGATGCTGGTTCTTTATCCTCCTGTTTCTTCTAGTTGATTTACTTTGTGATTTTGTTTCTATAACACCATCCCCTCTAACGTTGTGGGGATGATACTCAAGCCCTGTGAAGTGATCAGGTCTGGTAGATTATACATGTCCAAGTTCAGTATAATTGCATCCCTCTCTGGCGTTGGAGCTACTAAAACGCCTTCAGGTGTCACACAATTAGGGCTCTCTGAGTTCTAAAATGTTCTGATTACAAATGACGCCCAATACACTCTCTGTGCTGGTTTTTAAACCTGCTAAGCACGTTGTGAGATCTTTAAATTCCTGAGATATGACATTTGAGATGTGAAATATAGAAAAAACCTGGAAATACCTGCACCCTCTCAGCACGCACCTGGAAAAAACCCCATACTTATGCATATAGACTTGTATTAAATAACAGCTACCTAAGCATCATGATGTCATGCACTTATAATCTTCCTATCAAAAAATAAAGTATTCCTAAACTTTTCTTTCAAAGTAGTGAATTAACACTTTACAACTTACAAAATTTTTATGCAAAATAAACTGAATCCTCATGTCATAGAAATATTATGCTACCATTTCATCGCAAGCACTTTATAGCAGGGTACACGTTTCTCTAAAGTAAAGCGTCAATAATATCATGACGTGATATTTTAATTAGAAAATAATTTTTCTTTTTTTATGCGATTAAGCAAATATGAAATAGTTGGAATATGGCAATAAATTGAAGATTTAATAAACTTTTTAAAGTGCGTGAAAATGCGTGATTGCGGGGAAACGGTCATTTTGTGTCAAAAATAGGAAACGCTATATGCGTTAAAATGCGTGACTGCGGGGAAGGGGGTTAAAAAGAATTTTCAGAAAATGTAGGACTACCTGCACACTATACAGATATACTTGAATTCATTTAGTATCGAGTTGAACATCAGAACTGATTCAGAACAGTATTCTTTCATGAAAGTAAGTCCAGGATTAGCGTAAATTTTGCTTCACTGGATTAAGTGATGCCTATTCACAATTTATAATAACTGGTAAGTTTGTCTTTTTTTTTACATTTCGTATAAAGGTCATCATCTTTGCATTTAACCATAATTACTGAAAAATTTAATTTTGTTTATATTCTTTCCTCTCATTGTTTGATTAACAAAAAAGAACGCAAATTATTTCTTAATTACCTGGTTTGGTATGGGGACACACCCCCTTGACAACCAGCTGAATGATCTGTAGCCGTACAATCCCCACATTTCCAGTCATTTGATTTAATGGAAAATTCCAGATTTAATAAATGTACCTTTAACTTCAAACAGCAGTTCTGTCTTACCTCGTGTACACAAACATCATGGCTGCTAGATCTGTATATCAGTTATTACTTCCCTTGTTTCATATCACTTCCGTTACTAGGGATGTATTATTGGGCGGCAAATTTGAACTCATAAAAACTAACACAATTTTACAGCTATTGTTGTTTAATTATTTTAAAATTAAATTAAAAGGAATGATTCTTCGCGGATTATAAAACGTAAACTGATCCAAACCAGGTTATCATCGAATAATTTGGCCAAGAATTAGATTCATTCCTTAAATAAGACTTATATGATTTGATGTTCTAACATTCATACACTGTATAAGCACTGCCTTATGTAGACTTAGATATATTAAGGGATCCTCAAAATGGTAATAAGTCCTTAATTTGCATTAGTTATTATAATAATTCCTTATGTTGATCAGCCTAATGGAATTCAGACTTACTAAATTGTTAACAAAGAGATATTAGGAATCTAATAAGAGAAAAGAAAGAATTCACAAAAGATGAACCCTAAGTCATTTACTTTTGTTTTGATTCTAAATATGTGTTGTATGGCACATATAGGTTCATTTTCACTTTTATTTCTTAGCAAAGAGCTTTTCGAAAAATTAAGGACAACATGTTGTACTGTGATGATTCTAAAAAAAATGTATTTTTATTTATACAGTACTGACAGGTATAAAAAAAATGAATCTGCTATTAAGAAAAGGTCTATAAGTGTCAAAATAATTAGTCTGAAAATCACTTTTTCTGTGATTTTGATACAGTAAATGTACTTTTCTAATTATCTTTTTATAATGTTTTAAACAGAACTGTGAATGGTCAAATTTTAAACTTAAAAATGAAAAAGAGGAAAATAATTCGGGGGAAAATAAACCAACTCTGTAAAGGACAAGATAGGGTAACAGCCCAATTTTTGATATAAAAATCAGAACACTGATAAAACTGTGATAGTTTGTAGTAAAGAAGTTAAAATGATGCTTACTTTAAGACAAACACTAATTTTGATTCAAAGGCTACATGGAAGCCACTAGAGGGTTCAGAAATAGAACATTTTCCCAAATTTCCTCAATTCTGGTAGATTTTTATCATATTTTGGGTACATTTCTCTTCGGAAAACATAGAGCACACGCTTGCCTATCTGAGATTTTTACACACATACTGCATCTGATATCAGTGTATAAAATATATAAATTTGGTAGATAGGCAAGCGTGTGCTCTATGTTTTCCGAAAGAAAATGTGCTGTAAAATTAGTGAAAATTTGCATAAAAATGAGAAATTTCGAAAATTGACTTATTCCCTGACCTCACTGCGTCCTCTGTATATTCTTAATCTTAAAACCAGTACTCATTTTGTGGCAGGGGTGAAAACAGGTTTTCATGGATAAACTGTTGGATCATACTGGAAGACACCCAAAATTGGGGGCCAAATACTGGTCTTACCCTATCTTGTCCTTTCTTTAACAGAAATATGAATAGGCAAATTCAATACTGGGCAAAATTATCATCAAATGAAAAATCCCTGCAAAAATTATCCTATATACAGAGCTCAAGATACGATTCTTCAGAACTTAAAAATACATCACTGGAATTCCCTCTTTCACCTTTGTCTAAGATCTCTTTCCTTCATATTCTTGATATTTCCAGGTCCATCTGCCAGCTTAATAAATACACATAAGTATCAGCTTGAATTTATTACAAAGATGTCTCAATATTTGCTATTTACTACAAACAATCTTGTTTAATGTCTATCATATAGGGTAAAAAATTGATATTTGAAGATCATTGTTTAGAAATTCGTTATGATAGCTGATATCAACAGATAGTTTAGGTAATGTTGAGTAAATCTATATGGAAATTAAGAGAAAAATGTCATAATTCACAATTACGTTCCGTTATTATCAGTTTCCCATAATTGATGTTCAAAACATTTATAAAGGGTCTAACATATACGGCGGTGCAAGGCCCTTTTTTAATACAAGGGCCCGAGAAACCGAGAAAGCAATATTTTTCAAGCATTTCAATCATTCAAAGTATTCTGTGTGGACTTTTAAGCATAGCTGTAGACTTCAAATACTTGCCTTGAGTAAATCGAAGCCTTCCACCACCGTTCAGCAGAAATTGCTCACTCATCCATTGCACCATTGCACCTGATCCCACCTCTGATGTTTTGGAGGTCTGTGTTTGCTCCTATTTTGTATTGTTTTATGCACCTTGATATTGAATATAACTCTTCGTTATTTTCGTTATCTTCATATCCTTCTTTCTAGTCTATCACACCAAGTATGTCCTCCTTGATCCATGTGAACAATCTGTAGACTTTTCGGTTTGAAATTATGTCCCAGAAACAAGCGTTAAAGATTCCATCAAATGTGTCAGCCTGTGTAGTACCTTTGATTCGAGCGTAAACAGATATATATCGAATGAAGTATGAACAATATTGAATAATTCATAATTGACAACATTCTTTGTATCAACTTTGGATTACATGTACTTCTCAGTACTTGCTTATTTAAACAATACTTTGAATTTTTTTTTAATGAATTCATCCTACGAGAATGCATTTTTATTGTAAAATAAATAACGACTTGAATAAGTGAATTCAATTTTCTCTTAAATGCAATTAACGATTGATTTCAAGATTCATGATTATCATCTACATATGTACTTGTCTTTTCTGATAAAAATCGAGGTCTGATTTTTCATGTTAGGACTTTTTGTTGTTTTCACATATATTTTTCTTTGTTTTAAAACATTAAAGATGTACAAAGTGCACATAGTTGGCCCAATTGGAGACACGAATTTGATGCCTTGTGTTTTAATTTTCAAATTTTAGGGAGAAAATGCATCAAAGAGAGTAAAGGAGGTATGTCTGCAAATAGAAGCAAGGTATCAAGATCTGGTTTCAAAAGGACGGTTAGTCATAAATGGAGACCTTTTCTTAAATGCTAAAAATTCAGATGAGGAAAAAAATGCTTCTCTTGGAGAGTTTATTATATTGCAATCGAAATGTCAGCCCCATTGGGAAGAGCCTTTCCCAAAGTCATGGCTTCATCTATTGGATTTTATTGTAACTAAAAGAGAGATAGGAATTGAAATTCTAACATTGAGAGAACTTAAATAGTTCAATAAAAACTCAATAATACCTTTGACGGATGTTTCGTTGGAAAACATGTTACAACGACAGCATGAAATTGGCGACATAATCTTTTTCAATACTAAGATGTTGAAGAAGATAATAATTTTAGACCCGTCTTTCCTAATAAGCGCTCTGAAATGTCTCTTTCAACACGAAGCCACATAGAAAATTCAGGAGTGAATCCGGCTTGGCGAAACTTATCAACCACCGGGGTTGTCTCAGAAGATATATTAAAAGAAATCTGGTCAAGGAATGAACTTCTAAACAAACATGCAGATATCATGTTGAATGTTTTTTAACACATGGACATACTTGTGAAACCTAAGTCATATGATAATGGAAAGCAAGTGAATGTCAACCAGGAAAAGATATTTTTCATCCCCTGCATGATTGAAGAATCAGACAGTATTGAGAAAGTAGACAAATTTCTTGAACGTTCTAAAGAACAATACGAGTTTTATGACATCTCGGTAAACCATGGAATACTTGTCCCACCAGCTATTGGATACAGATTGCTGTCCTTCTGTACTTCTATGTGGCCAGTGGTAGAGGGAAGACTGTTCACTGCTTGTGGATTTTTAGTTTAGATCTTCATCACATTCTAATACTAAGATCATTTCCTTCGTTCATTCGAGTGTATACAGTGCATCAAAGATCCAAAAGTAGCATCAGTGCTGTCCTAAACAAAAGTGTAAATAGGAAACTCATTTCTTTTCTAGGGACATGTTTACATCATTTTCATGACAACTTTAAGATTACGAAAGGCTGCCAAGAAAAAAAAATCACTCATATGGTGACGCCACCATTTGCCGGCGAAGAGCTACAAAAGCTTTTCCTATACTCTGCACTGAGGTTCATTAAGCAGTTTATACAGTCTTGTCTGAAGGACAGGTGTCCACGTTCACAGTAGTATTCGAGCCCACGGCGTAAATATTGACTACTTACTCGGAATTATAGAGCAGAGGCTTTAAAAACTGCGCTAAGCCGACGATTTGAAGCATGAAATAAGAGATGAAAATAATGCTTGTTTAATGTAGACAATATCTCACTGCCTTAATTGAACCAAGGGCTCTGGCTTGTCAGTCTAGGACTCTACCAATGGAACTGAAGGATAACCCAATAGCTCAAGCTTATATGATGTCATGTTTAGTACACTTTAACATTTGTATTAAGGGGAATATATTTTGGATGGAACGGTGGCGTATGAAAATATCCTCTTTTCGATTCTCAGAATTAGTATAGTTATATTTTTACACAATCAAAGACTTGAAGAATCATTTATATGTCAGTAAACTATTGATATGGTAATAATTTTGTAAGCATTTTAAAGCTTCCAATTGCAGCAAACATATGACTAAAAAAATCGTAGATAGTGTTTTTTTTTCTTCCCTAAGTGAAGTATCAAAACATTTTGTTTTGGTATAATTTTGTATCTCTAAATCTATTCTTAACCATATGTAAAAATAAGAATAAAATAAAAATAGAATGAAAATAGAAATAACTTATATATCCCCCCCCCCCAAAAAAAAAGAAAAATAGATGAAATTCAGATGAGCCAAAATCTATTTTTGTTAACTAATTACGTAAAATTAGTAATATCATCTTATAGATTCTATATAGTTAGATATTTTTATACAGAAACAAAATTTATTTTTATAAAAAAAGTTTGCATATGAAACAAGAAATGTTAACCTTATAATCAATGATGAACTATGGTAACACAATTGATATTGTTCCTGTTTTCAATTCCATGCCATGCACGATGTATTTAAAATTTTATGTCACATATGAATATGATGTCTTTAAATGTACACGTGGCAACAGCCTTTAAGTACATAATAATCAACATATCCAAAACTGCATTTTCTAGTTTTGTTTTAGATTAGATGCAAAAATCAAGAAACTGAATTGTTTATTATACCCCCCGCTTGAAAAGCGGGAGGGTATATAGTAATCGTTAATTCCGTCCGTCCGTCCGTCTGTACGTCCGTCCGTCCGTCTGTTACGCTTTGGGTTACCCATCTCTTATCCGCAACTCCTCTCATACCACTGAATGAAATTTGATGAAACTTTCACAAAATCTTTATTACATATTGCCATTGTGCACCTCCTATTTTACTTTTTGATCCGACACATATTTTGGGTTTCTAGGCCATAGGAAACATGGACTTTTTCACCAGTTATAACCATATGGGAAGCGGGGGGTATCATTTAGTGAGCTCATCGCTCACAGTACCTCTAGATAAATAATTATATTATTTTGTCTCTCGATACTTTCAATGTACGTAAAGTGACTGAAAAAAAGTATAAGTTGACATAGGAATATTGAAGATTTAAATGTAGATGATTTACCAATTATTTCATCTATTTTTTGTCAGAATACAAAATTTCTGGATCTAATTATACCCCCCGCTTGAAAAGCGGGAGGGTATATAGTAATCGTTAATTCCGTCCGTCCGTCCGTCTGTACGTCCGTCCGTCCGTCTGTTACGCTTTTGGGTACCCATCTCTTATCCGCAACTCCTCTCATACCACTGAATGAAATTTGATGAAACTTTCACAGAATCTTTATTACATATTGCCATTGTGCACCTCCTATTTTACTTTTTGATCCGACACATATTTTGGGTTTCCCGGCCACAGGAAAACATGGACTTTTTCACCAGTTATAACCATATGGGAGGCGGGGGGTATCATTTAGTGAACTCATCGCTCACAGTACCTCTAGTTTATCAGATGCATTTCAAAACAAACCTGTTTATTTTGAAACCCTTTTCTTTTTAAGTTTACAATGCCCCGGATGTGAATCAATATAGCCAGTCAGTACTCTTTGACAGGTTTTTATCCAATGTGTGATTCATAGGTTACTCCTTGTTCTTTGTTATATTTTAATAGATAAATTGAAAAAGAAACAAGTAATGGGCGCCTCACTCATGATTTTAATTATGTGAATACAGCTATAAATTGAAAATCGTACAAAAATGTAATATCTTCCAACTTGAAGTGAATATTCCTAATTCGTAAGTATTAATTTTAAAAATATTTTGTTGTTGGCAAATACAATGAGAAATATACAAATCGTCGTAACGCTAAATAAAATCCATAAGCAAGATAGGATAAGTAAATTGAAAAATATTTTTTTTTCTCATCGCCCTGTAGGAATCTAATAAAGGTAATTTTTGGGTATAAATTTATTGAATAAATATATAATATATTTATTTATTGGAAGGGAGATGGTTAGCGAGTTTTCTGGCGATGCTTAGCGCTTAAATGTAACGATACAATTGCTTGAAAATGTATATTCTGAAATAAATTTGAACATTTGAAAATGTCGCTAAAATTCCTATCATTTGTGTGCAACACTGCCTTCTAAACTTTTGTGGTGATCAGTTTTATTAACAAATTCATTCCGCGTTTACGAGTGTTTCAAATTATAGATTGGCATCAGGTTTGTAACATCATCATGTGACAAATTCTATGTAGAAAATGAACATCCGTATAATTACTGACCTGTTTGTCAAATACATTAATAGGTGAATAAACATTTGAGTATTAAAAAATATTATATTTATCTTTCGATGCTATCCTTTAATCTCTGATTTTCAAATACATTTACATTACTTATAGCGTATGTGCAGTAACCTTTGTGTTGATATCACGCTATCTTTTACTCATTTGAAAATATAATTCTTTTACTCGAATAATTTTTTAAAACACTTTCTTATTTGGAATAAAACAATCTTTTAACCCCCAAAAGTATTTTCTGATCAAATTAAAATAATTTACAATGCTTCAATATTTTTAGGGACGGTTGATGCTTTATACCATTCTTTACTTGTGTATGTATGACCTTCACTACCGTTAAAAATGCTGAGATGAAAACATATCTCAGGTATTGTTGTGCTAGTTGAAAAGAAACACTGTAAATAATTGCTTATAATTTTTTGCTATTTCATTACTAATTCAAGAGACCAAGAAAGAAATGAGCTGAAAATATTTACATTTAGTACTTTTAACTGCTAGGAATTGATGACGAAAACTTTTTTATGGTAGTCATTCTATAATTTATTGCTTTTTAAAAGAAAAAATATGAGGATAAGCGGAGACAGGAATATATTTCAGATACTATGAGCATTAAATTGGAAGAAAGCTCGCAAAGATAATGATCGAGTATTTTCTTGCATTTCTACACATTTTAATGATATATAAACAAAGATCTTGCAATCAATTTTACACGCAATTTTAAAATGTATTAATGGGAAAAAAGTCATCAAATCACTTTTTTATATTATCAAAGTAAAATCAATTTTCCTATATTATTGGAATGAGGCCAAAATTAAAATATATTCCTAAAACACCCGTTTATTCAGGGTTGGTAAATTGGGAATCTTTTTTTCAGATATTTAGTGAATGCTTAATTTTAGCTGATATCATTTAAAGAAGGTAAATGTAATACTGATCCTGAATTACCTCTATTCAAAAGCTCTCTCTAGTGCTAGCTAAGTTGAACTTATTCAGCTGTTGTTACGTTCTAGAGTGTTTTTTAAATAAATCAACAATACGTTCTAGAGTGTTTTTTAAATAAATCAACAATACAAATGCATTTGAAATTCTTTTATTCATAATGATAATATTGGATTTTAAAATACATTCTCAGAAAATATTAATTGCTCATGGATTCTATCTGAATAGTATGAAAGTATGAAATTAATGGCCCATTCATTCATTCATTCATTCATTCATTCATCAATGTTTAGCATACCTAAAATTGATATCCAATGAAAATGTAAAGCTTGATAATATATAAATTATATTATCTTCAAATCTGAGTCCCAGTCCGGCCCTTTAACCCCTTTTACTGTCGTAAATGCATGTTCTCTGTAACTCTTCTCCCTTACTCATACCTTTTTTTGCATATAATCATTAAATGAATAACCCTCGTAGACAATATTCCCGAAATAGATGTGTCGGTTTTTATCAGTAATAATCAAAAAGTTAAAAAAACCCTTCCCATCTACAACATTCGATTTTGGAGTTTGAAAACTACCCTTTTTCCTGGTTAATACATGTAGTTGCTCTAATTTCCATTCCCCTAAATATAGAAAAATCTTCTGTCATACATTACATTCCACTGTTTATTATATGACACAAATAGAACCAAAGAGATGGCATTTAGGCTTTCTGGCAAGTGAAACTTGTCAAATCGAATTCATTTATCATGTTTTTATGTTTTTCATATACATGTATCATTGAACCTCGAAAATCTTATTTACACAAAAGTACTGTAGAGTTGATAATACATAGGTGCATGTGTTTCTTATTGATATTTTCACTGTCTGGAGTCTGTATTGTGCCCATTATAAGCAGACTTGTTTATCAATATTTATGAAGCAGAGTGGATACAAGGGTTTTAAATTTTGTCTTCCATTATTGAACTTTGAATACATTGTTGACGTTTTAGCAAATAACAAGATCAATTGTTCATTATATGCATTTAACATCTCGTTTATAATTCAGCATTTCGTAAATGTTATAGTGGTATTTTGACCTTGATTACGCCTATCTCTAGATTTTCCTTTAACAGACGTTTTATTTCATATCTTCGTAAGGCTTTATTATGCTAAATATGATTACGGGTACTTCTGTCAAGCTAATCAATACTTAAGGCTCGCGACGTGGGTAACTGTTCATTATATGAATAATCCTCGTAGAAATATAATTAAAAGCCTTTTTTAACCTCAAATTTATACACAACGTTACAAAGTCTCTCCTAACTTCTTATAAAAATTATCCCCATAAGGTGTTTTTAAGGCAGAAACTTTGTCGAGAAAGTCTTTGTCACACGATTTTCAAACTTTTCAAAATGATTAATAAGAACATAATTAACAAAATTAAGCAATATTTCTCAAGAAGAATTTCTTTTTTATTCAAGTGACATAAAAAAATAAGATCACATTTAAACAAAGGCAAACTCTGTTTTTTAGTAAATTTTCCACCCTACATTTGTAAATATTTTTCAGAGGTTTTTGTCACAATGTTTTTAAACTTAAATATGATGAAGGAAAACCGAAATGATTTCAAAAAATGATTCAAGTAAACCTTTTGCCTACAATAATGGGAGATATATTTTTTAATGATGCTAATACGCTTTACTTTTTTCCACTAAACGGGATATACTTATTAAATGAATGTTTGGGTTTACTTTCAGATTAAAAAATCTAAACATTAATAAAAAATTGTACTTTTTATTGAAAAGAATCACATTTAATTGAAAAGAAATTGTAAACTAGATGCTGTCATGAGACAGTAATACCCGCACTAAGGTGTTTGCCTCTAAATGCACACTTCTTCATATTGGGCTTTACCAAGGAAAAAGCCAATATAATTCAATAATTTACATAATACATGTATTCATCAAATTGAGCATAATATGCTCAGGTGACCATGCAGCTGCAGATCTAGTTTTATATTTTTGTATTTGATCATAACGCTACAGATCCCCATTAGCAAAAAAGGTGCAATTTGCGCGCAATATTTTTTTAGCATTTTTGGGCAGAATTTCTCCACTTTCTAGCATTAGTCAATCAACTACTTTTCACCCCCTAATATTAAACACATTCTCTGGCCAATATGTATATTTTGTCCACCCCCAGCCATTTATAGTAATCTCTACAGGCAATAAACTTGCTTGAGGTGAATTTTCAGCAATCTTACAAATTATTTTAATCAAGCGAGTTTATCTCGAGTAGAGACGACTATGAAGGGTTGGAAGATGGATAAAATATACAAATTGATTAAATAATGTGCCTATAATTAGGGAGTGAAAGGTAGTAAATTGACCAATGCTGAAATGTTGAGAAATTCCCCCAGAAGAGCGCAGAAAATATTGCGCTGTAAATTGCACCTTTTTTGCATTACAGGATCTGCAGTCAAAGACTAATATATAAAACCATAACGCTACAGATCCAGCACATAATTGGAACTTTTTAAATTTATTTACTCATATAGATAAACAACAAATAATACTATTCAAATTAGTGTAAAGCGTTTTTGATGAATTTTTCAATATGTATAAAGTTTATTTATATTTGATTAGGCAGAAACTTCTTGAAAGCTGTCATATACACAATCAATCTAATAGTCAACCCCCACCCGTCTCCCATCAACACACACACACACACACACACAAACACACCTTATTTGTCTGTTTTTGCAAATAGGCCTAGATTGCAAAGCTAAAATAAAACATCTTTTGTAAATGATAATTTTCTATTGTTCTTGCACTATACATGTATCTGAACATCTACACCACATTGGGCTTGCGTCACGTACCCAACTTAAGTACTAGTTTTACCATTGGCATTATCATTTTAGATTTCACTGCACGTGCAGTAGGATACTAGTGTGCATATTTGCATATATATGTCGGTAGGAAATATTTCAATTTGTGTTTTATCTGAATTATATTTCATGAAGATGACATGGCCTAAATAATAACAATCGGTAAAAAAAAGTTATGGTATAGATTTGGGTAAAATAGTCTAAAATGCAAACGGTTAGGTTAAAGTTTAAAGGAGCAAAGGTCATCCGATGCTACAATAGACGAATTTCACATTCTGAAGAGTTATCCCCCGTTCTCAACGTTAGACTCAGTTACAAGATCCAGAATTTTTTTTTTTCTGGGAGGGCCGAGGGTAGGTGGGTTCCGGATAAGAAATTCCTGAGAAGCAAGAAAAAAAAGAAGCTATGGTTTGGTCTGTTTTCTAGGGTGGAGGGACACTTAGGGCATCCAAAGTCATTTTTATTTCCTCCAGTATATATTATAGTCCTGCATATTCCGGGAAAAAAAGGGGGGGGGTTGAGGGGGCGATCTCCCATTCCACTTCCCTGTCCCTGTAATGACAAATGATCATGTGACTTCTAAATAGTAGGAAACTTTTTCCATTTGACTATACATAATATTTTTTCTTGTGTTATTATGTTATGTAAATTTAATGGTATAAAGGTTATGAACCCCTAGAGGTAATCCCCACTCTCCTAATAAGCTGGAAATGTTCACAATATGACTGCATTAAATTAAATAAAAGTGCATAAATAATAAGATTACTTGACATTTTATTTATGAATTTATGTCAACATATCTTCCTTCAATTAGGAATGAGAATCATTCAGAGATGGACCATATTAAACTATTTGTACATATAAACATTTTTTTGTATACATGAACATACAGGGGTCTGGGAAGGGGTGATGGGAAGGATCAAGTTAATATTTCGTTACGTCTTAATGGTCGAAAACTCCTGAAATGAATGTTGACCTCAAATCTAACGTATGAGTGAAGAATTCCCGAGAGGGGTGTTAAACAACAAACAAAATGGCATAAAAACACAATGTTGATTCGCGTTAAGATATATGCAGGGGATTTTTCCATCATAAATCTTATTCTCAAGAACAGCAAGGGCATTCTTGTCCCCCATTTTGGGGAAAGGGGGGGGGGACACTAAATCTCATTTGTCTGTCAGATGATTTTTTAACCGAAGTGAAACCTTGACCTTAAATTTTTACGTACTTTCCAAAATATAACATTTTAAATTGATCATTTTGAAAGAGAACAGAAAGGGCATTCAATTATACATGTTTATTACATGTGAAAAGACTTTTCTAAATATATCATGACTTTTGAATCTGTGACTTAAAAATAGTGTTTAGCTTTATTTTAAAGAAGCCATTCAAGTTGTGTAATGAAACTTCACATAATGATACATACTGATGTAAGCTTTACGATGCTTCACTCTTTTTTAACTTGACCTTTCCTGTGACCTTGACCTCATGTTTCTAAAATTAATGTCTATACCAGTTTTGAACAAACAATTCAAGAGATATTTATTAAACTTCATGCTTAATACATACTTATAAGAGCTATTAATACGTCAACTTATTATGACCTTGAATTTTCCTTCGACCTTGACCTCATTTTTTAAATATCATTTTCAATACCATTACTCCCCCGGGGCAAAATCAACATTCGGAAACCTTACTGTACATCTACATGACACCACCAACCATTTCCCAAAAGATGATTAGGCTACTCAGTTAAATGTAAGAGGAGTTCAGGGAAGACAGGGCTTTTTGCATAAAAAACATCATTTTTCAACCCCCATTTGACCCCGGGGGCAAAATCAGAATTCTGAAACCTTACTGCACGTCTAAAGGATACCACCAATATCTCCAAAAATATGATTAGGCTACCGTGTAAAATGTAAGAAGAGTTCAGGAAAGAAAAGTGTGACAGACGGACGGACGGACATGAGTAGCAACAATATACCCGAACTTTCTTTAGAAAGTGCAGGTATAACAAACACCAAGTAACAAATAATTATGAAAAGGAATGCAAATCATTTCATGATAGATGTCACAAAAATGAACAAAGGATCTGCAACATGTACATCTTTGACTTAAACACATTTCATAACAAGAGGCCCATGGGCCACATCGCTCACCTGAGAAGCTTTGACCATTCTGTTCTTTTCCAGATTTCCCCCTTGTTATACTAAATGCATCCCCACCCTACCCCACTAAACATAATTTTGGCATTTTGAAATCTACACTACCCCATGATCCTTCCATGGGCACATATGTTTCAGCTTTTTTGGCCCAGTGGTTCCTGAGAAGAAAATTTGCAAAGATTGTTCCTATATATTTCTATGTAAAACTTTGATTCCCTATAATAGCCCCACCCTTTCCCCGGGGTCATGATTCCTACATTTAGAATTTACACTACCCAAGAATGCTTCCACATAAGCTTCACTTTTCTGGCTCACGGGATTTATATTAATGACCGTTCTGGGTTACTTTCAGATTAAAAAAAAATAATCAAAAACTGTACTTTTAATTTAAAAAGATCATTTTTAATAGAAAAATTGTATTCAAACGCTAAGCATACGAATGAGTAACAAATAATTATGAAAAGAATTGCACATCATTTCATTACAGATATCACAAAAATAAACACACTATCACACGATCTAGAACACGTACATCTTTGACTAATTAAACACATTTCATCAAGATATTACATTTATCTTTTTAGTAGACAACTAAAGATTTCTTAGAATTTTGTATTCCTTCAAAATGGTAATGTACCATTCAGATTATTACAGTAAGTTGTATACATTGTGATTTCATTACAAAATTTAGTCTTGGTTTTGTCAACTTAATTAAGGTCAAGATCAAATAGGTGAAAGGTGCCTGCAGATTTCTCTATTTTCAGAAATATATTGTCATTAAGCATTATAAACCAAAAAAATATATATGAATTGTATTAAGATTATTAATTTGGCATGATTTTAAATTGAATTCTGTGAATTTCAGATGCAGTATTTTTTTACCATTTCTATTTAAGCTGTAAATACGGGATAAAGAGATATTGAATTGATTTTGACGTCATAATGGATCTAGCAAAGGCTAAACACATTCACTAGTTATGATGTCATACGAAGTAGGTTCTACATTAAACAAAAATAAAAAGTCAGCAAACATTACAAGGAGATTAAAATAGGTATCTTATGATCAAAACACTCAGGGTATTTAGTCATTTTCTCTACCAGCTTTACAGACTCTTGGTGGAAAGTAGAAATAATTAAAATTTAAATGCTTGAATAACATTTTATCAAAAGACAATTAACTTAGCTTTTTTATTTTATCTAAAGAAGTTCTGAATAGTGCTAAAAATATTAATTTATGTAAGCAATAAAACCTAATGGTATAAAGCAGCATTCTTAGGTTTTTTTTTATTACTGTACCAATGGTATGATCGGCTATAGAATTATAACCAAGGCAATTCAGGTAGCCGGATGCTTTGCATATAAATTGACTGGAAACCAAAGCATCCGAACAAATGAGGCTCCAATGTAAATGCATGTCTCTAAATGATATAAGACAAAACCCCTCAACAGATCCGTATAAAAATCTGAGAATCTAGCAGTTTTACTACAATATGAAATTAGGTGCTGTCATGAGACAGTTATAGCCACACTAAGGTGTTTGCCACTAAATACACACCCCTTCATATTGGGCTTTCAAAAGGAAAAAAGCATAAACACACGCCCACTCTCCCTCACCCTCACACACACACACATACACACACACCCTCTCTCCCTCCCTCAAACACACACACCCTAACACACACATCCCTTTCTCTCTCTCTCTCTCTCAAACACACCCTCACACATTCTCTTTCTCTCTCTCTCACACACACACACATAAGGATTTTCGACTTCGTGTAACTGTCCCCTTTTCTCGATTTTTTCCTTGTCATCTTTTTCAGGATAGTAATTTTCTTTTTATCTCTGGCTAACCCCCCGACCCTCACTCATTTCAAAACAAGATGCTACGTAGCTGTATCAGCATAAAAGTAACAGCTTTTTAAAATTGAATAATGCCATCAATATCTATAAATCCTATCAGCGTGATATGTTATACAGCAAAAGTCGCTGAGTACGAACACGGATATTGCAAATTTACGAATAAAACGAAGTCATCTTGTATCACTAGCTAAATAGATTTTATGAATTTTTATACGGCTGTAACAAATAACGGATATAGCGAAGTAATTTCAAATGTCCCAGTGGCTTTGTCATAAACTAGTAAATTATGAAAATTTTGCACAAAATATCTTGCAATCATTCATTCTAAAAATGGTTCTAAAGGATGAATTAATTAAGGAAAATAAACTAATGTCATTGATTTACCGGTATGCTTTAAAGCATGGCTACTTTAAAGGTAGTATAAATTAGATTCTACTGCAGACTGACATGCAGAATATGTTTAATAGTTTCTTGGATATGCCAGAGCATCAAAGATTGTTGGAAACGTGGGATAAATAATTAAAGCCCTATATGCTTAAATGACCTAACAAACCTGATGGCCATATATGAATGGGAACTGGTGCGATTTAAGTTTTTCCAAGGGATTGGGGGTACACATAAAAAAATATTTGTACGAACAGAAAAGTAAAAAACTTTTTCAATCCTGAAATGTGAGAGAACACTTTCATAAATTCTATGGAGGAAACCCCCTGTAAAGGAAAGGGGGGTTTGATCAGATGCATATTTGTCCAGTACATCCTTGTTAGCGGTTTCTGTTCTTTTCGTTTTTATTACTTTAAATGATGTAACTTCTTACTCAGTTCACAATATCACCGATAGATATTTCTTCAAAGCTCGACAAAAAGAGCAGACTTCACATAATTCATGCAATTTTCATTTCCATTCAATAGAATAGTCCAGGCAAAGAGCGCAAAAAGTTACACGTGACATCTAGGCGCAAAATGATTGTGTCACCCCTGATCTAGAAGACAAATGGACTAATCCAGTAGTATAGAAACGCAGAAAAAAAAGGTCAAACGGACATGTCGGTATACTAACTCTTATGAAATAAATAGAGGAAAGCAAATAGCTAAAGGAAATAAATACATCAATATATTGTATCATAAGTATGGTTATTTTTTGCTAACTGTTGTTGTAACAAAATCCGGTGATAATCAGAATGCACAAAATTTTGTTGTCTAACTGTGATTTTTTAGCCTCTCACCTAGGAAATATTGATCGTTAATAGTGCCTTACGCCGTGACGTCAGGCAAAAATATTAAGTTGAATATTATTCAACAAAACTAGGTCAACCGGAAGTTGATTGCATTTGATATGGACACTAAGGCACCCTATGATTATTTGGCAATTCGAGAGACAATCACACGATCTTTTATTTGATTTATAACTACTACTATCTATCTACTCTTGTGGCAACCTCAGAGACTACCTTTTGTGATCAAGAACTTCATATCTGGGCACAAGTGGTGCGCAGTGTACAGCTGGAAAATAGTTTTCGTTCAGGACGGTTATTCAATGGTTTTTCGTGATTCAAGACATTTTTCAATCCCACTGTTTTGGAAATAATGGCTAATTTTATACACTAGTTCCCATACGGAACATGTTAAAATCACAAAAGAGAATTAACAAGTGGTGTGTTAGCAATTTTGTCTGGTGAATATAAAATATGGTGAAGGGACCAAAATGAAAATAAAATTTATGAAGTGTTGAACATTTTAGCTTGAAAAGTAAATAATATGCTAAAGGATTATGAATACGGGGGTCCGTGTTTGCTCTGCTCTTGTTTTGTGTATTTGTTTAATGGACGTTGAGATTGAATACTGTTCGTTATTTCCATATCCCACCTAAGACATTTAGTGCTTTCGGTCTTGAAAATAAAAATTTAAGAATAATAAAATTACAAAAAAGCTTCCGATAGGAAAACTGGTTGAAATTCAGTGTTCGAAGAAGGATATGGAAATAACAAAGAGTATTCAATCTCAACGTCCATTAAACAAATATACAAAACAAGAGCAGAGCAAACACGGACCTCCGAAACATCAGAGGTGGGATCAGGTGCCATGGAGGGGTGAGCATCCCCTGCTGACCGGTCACACCCGCCGTGTGCTCGTTGTATATATTAATTTAACATGTTATTCATATATGAATAACATGCTAAATTAATATATCTTGGACTTTAAAAATTTTAAGAATTCTTGAATAAAATACACATTTTGATTTATACTGTGAATTTCTTTATTTTAAAATTTAGATCTAAGGACAGATCACTCTGCAGAACAATACCCTTATACATTTTCACTCTGGAAGTAAACAACAGTGATTTTAGTTCACTGATACTCTTGCATTTGTTTATATTCCCTGGGGGGAATGTCATGCACCACAGAGTGAAAATAAGATAAATTGGCTGAGCACATGAACAAAATATATTTTTCTCAATGTCCAAAACCTTTTTGCACTGGTTTAGAGAGGGTCCTTAAATATATTGAAAACCTTCATTTTAAAGAGCTTCAATATTTGTTTAGTTTTATAATTATTTAAAACAACTTTCAGAAAAACAATTTATCACAAAGAAACAAAGGTTGGATTTGGTTGCAGATGGTCGATATTTAGGCACTGTAGAATTCTTTCTGAAATTACGTGAATAATCCAATCATGTTAATAAATGCACCAACAAGTCAGTTTAAATTAGATTTTTCGTGAAAATCGATTGAGTACACAATTAGATACAAGCAAGAAATTGATTCAAAAAAGGATCTGACAACCCTTGTATGCTACTCAATAATTGATTTATTTAAAAACACTATTTATATGTAAACATCCAAATACAAAAATTCTTTGTTGCATTTTATATGTTGGCTTTTGAAATGTAGTGGGTTTGCACTCTATCGGATTTTATTCATAAACACAAAATGTGGAGGGAAGATTTTTTTTATTTACTTCAGCAATGAAAGACATTATATCTTAAGGAGCATAAGAATCAACCCTTTCTGTTTTTATCCATGTGTAATTTAAGCAAACGATCATAACTCTAAAAATAATTCACTTAAAAGGACATTGAAAAGCTAAAATTTTTTATAACACAACTGCTTCATATTTGAAAATCGTCAGTTTTGACAGACATTATTGTATTTATGACCGCGTCTTCCAGGCGTTTCATTTTATTTTGATTATCAATATGTGAATCAGCGCCAATTCTTCCTAATTGTTTTCATGGATTAGATTTTCCTAACATGTAAGTATTTAAGAAATAAAGTTGTTTGGGCCACAAATAATATGAATTCTTAAACATTGATAAAACTTTAAGCTACATGTACATGTACATTGTGCACCAGAAAGCACTATGTTATGAAATATGGAACTATTCTTTTTTTCAAAATGTCGGATAGGAAGGAAATTTATTACTGTATGAGAGTGGGAGTGAGGGGGTCAAAGTGGCCATAATTTAGATAATATTCAGGTGTGATTTAGTTGCATTGACATTGACATCTTTGTTTCATGTCAATAATGTAAAAATTTCATGTCATGTTAGACACCAAACGTCAAAATTCTCTCCCCCCCTTCTCTCTCTAAATAGAGAGCTACAGTGTAATTTTAACACAATCAATTGTCAAAAAAAGATGCTAGTTTTAAAACCTAACTTCCAACAACTTCAAACCAAAAAAAAACGAATAGAAAAATAGAAGCTGTACTGAGTTTCCACATTTTTTTATATAAAACATATACAGTATGTTATATTACAAAAGCAAAAACAAAAAGAAAACGAAAAAGAAACTAGTTGTTGTCATGAAACATATTACCCGCTTTAGTTTTTATGTCTATTCCTTCTCATTCGATTTATTTCATCATTTAGTTTTAAAATGAATTCATTTTTCTAAGACAAGAAATAACATTTAATCGTGTATTATCACAGCATATGATGCATTGTATGTTTAATATAAAACTTGGCCAATCCCTCATTTTTTTCAAAATTCTTCCAACCTTTGAAATCAATACACATTATAGAAATTTTACAGAGGTTTTAGCTAAGGCATTAAAAACGCATTACTAAGTCTACAGTACCGACCAGACCAAACCTGACACAACGCAGTCCAAGATCAGTCCAAGAGCGGTCCCAGTAGTCCCATCGATCCCAGAGAGCAGTCACAGCAGTACCAGAAATATGTCCCAGCAGATTCAGTAGGCCGAGATTATCAATTTTACGGGCGGAGCTTACTCAGAAATGAGATTTCCAATAAACAATGGAACTATGAGGGCCGTTCAAAAATTCTGCGGACTTGTTGCACAGAAGAAATATTTGACGACGTAATCGGACAAAACTTCACAAATAATATAAAGAATCTTTACTTATATGGTCTCCAAAATTTCATATCAAAATGGTGTTAATTGGTATTTATCCTGAGTGATTTATTAGGACATGCCATTAAGTCACGGCGAAGCAAAATCTTCGACGTAACAAGTATTATAAAAATATGTGATTGAGTTTCATTTTATCGACATTTTCCCTTGAGTACCTGTATAGTTTGAGTTACCTTATCTACTCAACATCAAAACACCATTTCTTGGCCAGCTTACGTTATATTAAACAAGTGAAGAAGGTTCAACTAGGGTATACGGATAAGTAGTTCCATAAAACCGATTAACATCTTTCAAAATCAAAATTTAATAAGAAATAGTTCCTTTTATAGTAGATAGTGGGAATATTTTGCCTTATTACTCCAAATAAATCCTTTTATAAATAGTCCATAAAAATTCCCCCTTTACAAAAATATGTTTGACAATTCCACATTTAACCTACATTGACATCAAAAGGGTCGACAGGTCGACAGTTAACACCTCTTACTATCAAAAGTGTCACCACAAAGGTCGACAGGTCGACAGTTGACACTTCCTACTGGTTAACCTACATTGACATCAAAAAGGTCGACAGGTCGACAGTTGACACCTCTTACTAATCAACAGTGTCACCACAAAGGTCGACACCTCTTATTGCTTAACCTACAATGTCATCTCAAAGGTCGACAGGTCGACAGTTGACACCTCTTATTAATTTTCAAACCCATGTGAGATATTAGGGTTAGTTTTGAAATCCACTTGAGAGATAAGGCTTAGTATTCAAACCCGGCTAAGAGATTAGATTTAGTACATGATCCCTCTGAGAGATTAGGGTAAGTTTCAAACCCACTTGAGAGATTAGTTAGTTCTCGAATCCACCTAAGAGATTAGGGTTAGTTCTCGAATCCACCTGAGAGATAAGGTTGAGTTCAAGAATCCACCTGAGAGATTATGGTTAGTTCTCGAATCCACCTGAGAGATGAGGGTTAGTTAGAGAACCCACCTGAGTGATTAGGGTAAGTTATTTAACATGATAGATAAGGGCTGTCCCTCTATCTAATCTAGGGGTCAGCCAATCCATCTGTCTACCTGCCGACCCGTCTACCTGTCAACCCGTCGACCTGTCAACCTGTCGACCTGTCGACCATTTCAACCTGTCAACCCGTCGACCTGTCTACCCGTCGACCTGTCAACCTGTCGACCTGTCAACCCGTCGACCTGTCTACCCGTCGACCTGTCAACTCGTCGACCTGTCAACCTGTCGACCTGTCAACCTGTCGACCTGTCAACCAGTCGACCTCTCTATCCGTCGACTTGTCAACCTGTCGACCTGTCAACCCGTCGACCTGTCTACCCGTCGACTTGTCAACCCGTCGACCTGTCAACCTGTCGACCTGTCAACCCGCCGGAAAACATCTGCTAATTTCCTTTTCATTATCCAGCAACGCGCATGAATTCGAAGTTGGCGCATGAATCCGATTGTAAGGCAAGGTGCATTAATTTAAATTTGGCGTATGAAAATATTTTTTTACGGGACTACTTATCCGTATATCCTAGTTGAGCCGTGAAGAATATTCTCTTATTTTTGTTTTAAAACCAAAAATTACTTATGTGTGATATCGGTGACTCTCAATCACGTTCTTTACAGTCCGGATATTGTTAACTTTTTGTCTATAATCTTCTTCCCGTCCTCCCGTATAGCCTTTTTACAGAGGTCTATAACTGTCTAAAATTTCAATTTGCTATTTGTGGGCGAATGTCACGAGTAGCCTAGTTTACTGCATGTTTTCTTTTGCATATTCTTTTATCTATGTTGCCGATATCTCGAGCATTACACATATTTTAAGCAAAGTGTGGCGCGCCTTCAATTCAGGAGACGTCATTTTCACAGTCGTTTTCACGGGAATTACATCAGAGAAAAGTTACTATATTTCTGTTAGTACCTCATATATTACGTCTGAAATCTAAAAGCATAATGATAGAACAATTTAAAGGTACATTTGAGAAAATTGTTGAAAATATCGCGAATTTTAGAAAATCAATGAGTAAAATTTTTTATTCCGCATGCTTTTGTTTCATTTTTTTTGTCGCACGCCGTACCTCTCCATCAACGATATCAACATACCGATAATTTTAGTAGAATTTTTTTTAAAATACAGAAATTTTGCCTTAAAGTTATTGGAATCTTTAAGATACCTATTTCTGTGAAATTTGATAACTATATGACTTATGTAAGAGTAAATTATAGCACAGTCCGCGTAATTTTTAAACGGCCCTCGTAAAAAAGGCAGTCGAAATTGATTCCTGGTAGTATGCCAGCAATCCTTACATGTAGGTCATTTATGAACAGTACACTAAGAGAAACAAATTGAATTAATATTAATTGAAAGAAAATTTCAAACGTACATGTATGAATAAGACTACACATAAATATTTATTCAGAATTATTGGGTATATGAAGGATACGGAGATAACGAACAGTATTCAATCTCAAAGTCCACAAAATTAGAACAGGGCAAACACGGACCTCCGAAACAACAGAGGTGGGATCAGGTGCCATGGAGGAGTGAGCATCCCCGGCCGACCGGTCACACCCGCCGTGTGCTCCCTGTCATGATCAGGAAATGACAGAAAAAATTCGTCGTCATTTCAGTGTATAAATAATAGACTATTTATTGGTATGAAAAATAAATAAAATTTCTGTATTTTCTGTGATTGATACTGTTTCCCATATTTATTTTTATACATAAAATTAAACATGAATTTTTTTATTAATGAAATATTTTATTCACATAAGTGAATGGGATTGGGCAGCAGGCAAAGTTTATTTTAACCCTCTCCCATACATGAATTTATTATTTTCCACCAGTAAGAATTAGCTTTAAGTAGAATTTATCCTTATACGAGGGTTGTCCGTAAAGTTCGTGGACAGGCTAAGAATTAAATAAATGTTGCGTCATTGATATTTATAATTAGCATATTTTTAATTCTTTACTAAATGTGAACTGAGAAATGTAAAATCGGATTCAATTTCAAATGTTTAATTACAATTATGACTTCATAATCAGACTTGGTATTGAGACCCGGAGCACCGCAAAATTTCGATAAAAATAATTATTTATCACGTTATAAATTTCATTTGCAGTTTATAAAATTCTGCAGAAATCTGGATGACTTTTACATTATAAGATTGACAGAAGTTATCACTTCAAACCTGCAAAATTTGAAAATTAAAAGTTGTAAAATGGCTGAGCAATCAAAGTTAGAACATATTTTACAGACGGATCGGATTTGTTAGAAAAGGGACGTTTTCGGAAAAGGTGGAGCAGTAAGAAGTGATAAAATTCTGCGTAGACATCGGATAAAACAACTATAAAAACCGATACATTTTATAAAAATCGGGAAAACATAATTAAAGAAGGCACACATTATTATATAAGTGGCATAGAATATTTTCGGACGGAAAGAACAGTTTAAAGGATGACATGCCTGAAGAAAAACAATCATTCCGAGATTGCAGCGCTGTAAAAAATGAACCTCGTAACGTGACTTTACTGTATTTCTGTGAATAAAATAGTTTTTACGCGGACAGAGGTCTAATGATTGCAGGATAAAAGACAGGGATTGTTAAATATTATTTTACTTATGAAACTTGAACATTTTGTGCACAAATTTATGACTGATTAAAGCGACATAAGAAATTTTTAGAGTTAATCGGTTACTTCAGTAAGAAAAGTTACATGTACTCGTTTTATGCTTTTGACGTCGGGTGACGTCATGAATTTTCATTTTAGTGCTCCGGGTATGAGTATGTGTCAATTTTGATTTGATAAAAATATTACTATTTGTGCTCTGTTTTTGTTGAAAACTTGCATGTTAATAAAATGAAACATAAATTTAATGAAAATAATAGTCTCATATATTTTATCAATGCTTGTAAGAAATTATCAAGGTTGTCCACGAACTTTCCGGACAACCCTCGTATATAAAATTTTCATACTACCAGCATATTCAAAAGGAATTTTTTGGGCTTTTAGAAAACTCTTTGTGAATTTTGCCATGTATTATTTTTCAGTCATGATTATTTTTACTAACATGTCAATTAAATTATCGTCAATTTCTCTATCTCAATAATACTCAGATTATTTTAGTGTTTTATTTGTCAGTGTTAGAATGTAAATCTGCAAATCACCAGAATGGAACCCACAGATTATGTTTAAAATTAATTAATACTAAAAGAAATTGATACATATTTATAGATTAATTTTATTTTTGCATTACATACCGGTAGATTGAAATTAGGGTCATTGTTGACAAACATGTTCAATGATGTGAAACACTGATATGCCCAAACAACATGCACTGATTTTCTGCCCTAAAGCGATTCAAACCACGGGTGTTCATACCATTTAATAAACATTAATTGGTCAGGTAACCACAAGCAAAAGAAATAAGAAATAAATCACTATTCCCGATATTTTCAACCTTTTATTTATAAAATAAATGTACTATTTTGACATATTGTCTATAAATTAAAATCTACGGGCAATTCATTTTAATATTCCCCAATGATTATTCACATTGTTTAAGTTATGGAAGAATGGAAGAATAAAATATTTCATTTCATGGTTATTTGATAAATTTTTAGGCTTTTTTTGAGAGCTGCATGGCATATTTCTTATAGTGTGGTTCTCGTAAAACATGAAGTCTTACAATTATAATTCCTATATCTAACCTTAATGATTATTTTTGAATAATGCCAATGCAAATTTTGAGTGCATATAAATTTTCATTAAATAATAAGATAGGCCTACATGTAGATATGTTTTTCTTATAAACCTTTTGTTTATTTTCAGGGATAAAAATCTTCTCCTGACTTCCTCATTTAATTAATCACTTTATTTAAAAAAAAAAATCTTAATACATTTGTGTAAATATACAGTCTCAGAAAATATTAATTAACTTTAATAATGTCTACTTATCAAAGGATTGTAGGAAATCCTTGATTTTTTAAATAGTTTAAACTCCTCTCTGCTGCAAGTAACCAAAACAACTTGAAGCCTGCAAATTCAGAATACACAAGAGGGTGGAACTATCATGTCTTTCAGAACCTTTTTCACACTTGAGTGAACTTAGCACTACCAGAAAGCAGTCCCAGAGACAGCGTGGACTGCTAGGACCGCTGGATTTGCTGTTTAGAGCAGTCCCAAAGCAGTCCCATAGCGGTCCCACAGCAGTCCCACAGCGGTCCCAAAAGCATTCCAAGGGACTGCTTTCTGGGACTGCTTGGGTGTCCCGTTGGGTTTGTTCGGTACTGTATATTAATAAAAAGTTTTCAGGACTATATAAATTTTTCACGTTTTATTTGAAAGAAGGATATACACTTAACTCCTTTTCGTGGCCAAAACAAATGTCAGGAGACAAAAGGGGAAGTCACTCTAGGCAGGGGCAAGGACAGGAAGTGAAGAGGGAGTTTAAAGAATGTCAGGAGATGGCAGAAAGAGGACAATGTAGGCAAATCAACGACAAGGGGTCATAGGAGAAAGTGAGAAAGTCAGTGAGAGACAGGAAAATGTCAGGGATTGATAGGAGGACGACAGTTTTTTTATCTTCTAAAATCTAAGGGGATATCTATTTCAGTGGTGTTAAAATCATTGATAAGATAATATAAATCTTAAGATTGAACACTTATTATGGAGAGCATTACTCTATTATTCTAGAAAAAAAAGCAAAAGCGAAAGTATATGACATCTAATCTAAAAATAATTTTTTGGAGACGTACTCGTTGCTCACAATGAGATTGCATATAATTCTCTTTAACATTTTCTTACCGATTTTGTGCATGCACGTTTTCGAAAACAGTTTACTCGATTTTCATGAATTGTAGTTTTGCACATCGTTGTTTTTTGTGTTTGCAATTTTGTGAAAAATGTGACTAATGAAGAGGGTGAAAAAATTAGACAAAATATTCAACATATTTCCTATGTGCCCTGTTGACAAGAATGTTTTCTTTAGACTTTTACAATACAAGCTGAGCATATTCTCAAGAAGAGATAACGAACAATATTCAATATTCATAAAACAATATTAAATACGCAGCACTGTTTAGGCCTACTATGTGAAATCAACGGAAGATATGTGTGCAAAAAGGGGGGATTTTATGTTAAATTGAATTTATTTCAAGAAAGTTGTTTTATTATCACAGAACTTAAATACCTATGGAAATAGAATAGTATTATCCACTGTGTACTGTATGAAGTTTAGTCCCATCCATGGACAGTCACGTGATGAATGCATAGTACATGTACTGAATGTAGGTCATTAACAAATTTCAATATCACAAGGGCATACCCTAGTTGAAATTAAAAATTCAAGCTTTTAATTATTTCTGCATACTTTGTAGTTTCTGAAAAGTCCTGCTGTTTTTAATAGAATTCGCGTTTTAATAGTTAATTTTTCAAGTAAAATAGGCCAATAGGACTTTTACCGAATATTTAGTGTACTTATGAAATCACGCCCTCGATTCAAAGAAAGCAGCAGCACTTTTCCAGTTAAGGATGATATCCATTATCTATATTCAAAAACTGATTAAGATCTATGCAGTTTATGCCCTTGCGAAAGGACGATTTCATGGTGCATCTCGATGTAAAATATACGTAACCTGTACATAAAAACACGACATAATTAATAAAATACATTCTCTGGAAAGTTAATGAATAATCGCACTAAACAAAGGATCTAAACTGGTAATAATCGACTATTTAAAACCTGTAAATAATATTTTGTTTTATTCTAAAACGCATTTTTTATTGTTAAAAAATTCCTCAATTTTCCTCTCACAGTACATGAAATACGTCATGTTTACCAAACTGACGTCAAAGATACAAGTTCATCGCAATCGGTGCTTTGTTTAAAACCAGCTACACGGGATTTACTTAGTAAGTAAACGTTTTTAATGCATTGTTAAGTTTTATTGTTGTTTATTATGCTAATACAGTTAAAAATTGCAAATTATTTAATTTTCAGGTATTATGAGAAATACATAAAAGTCATATTTTTGTGTGACGTTAAAGTAATTTTTCCCGTATAAACTAGGCCCTAATTCAAGCCTTAACAAGCTCCAACGTGTGAGCAGAGCAATCGCAGATCTTCAAAACATTAGAGATGGGATCAGTGCCATGGAGGAGCTGGGATGTTGAATTACCATTAACGTCGTTTTTCAAAAAATATTTAAGTAAGAAACAAATGTTTTAGTCGCTGTGGAATCTTTTATCCCAAGCTCAGTAGGAGGCGTAAAGACATGGAAATTACCATTTTTAATTGACAACACGTTGTTGATATATCTAAATGTCGAGTTCTGCTTCACTTGAATATATAAATAGGTCTTCTAATAATGGAGCGCAATTGAGACCTTTTGGATTAATAGATTGTTGAGCGACCTGGTATCGAAAAAAAACATATTTTTAATTAGAAACTCGAAAATATTTTTGATATCAATTCAGAGTACTTGTGGGTTCGATCAAAATGTGTTTTGACAAATCAATTTTACAAATGACCAATGACCAGGTAAGTAAATTTAGGATTTTCATTTTTATTGGGAAATGCAGCTGTCAGTGATATCAAATAGCCTGGACTTGAATACATCGTAGGAATTGGGTATGTTTAAAATTGAAAAGTCGTAAAAATTTAAGCTTGGTAAAATCTTGTGATTTAAAATCGCCCGAAATTGTTTGGAATTATTAAGAATCTGCATTGAATCACACATCTTCTGCAATATATATGCAGCTGAGGTATTTTATAATGATGATATAGCGTGCAGCGTAGTAAGAATTTTCTTTTGATTACTTTTACAAATTATAGACATGTTATTTTGTAGAAAGACCTTTAGTTTCAAAATTTAAAATTTTAAATTACGGACATGCATGAATGGAACCAGGATAATATGATGTAACAAGAAACAAGTTACTGTAGATTAATTATATATATGAAAAAGAGACGTGTTAATTTTGTATATAATTGTTTACAGATAAAATCGTCCTGATTGATCAACATGGAATTATTTTATAAAACCACAGTATAAAGATGAAATAAATATCGGTATGATGTATGGCTTTGAAAAGCAGAAATCTCTCAGAGTGAATGGAGTTAGATGGTGTCGTCATATTTCTAGTGTTTCCTCAGAACGGTTCTGGGCTAGTGATAATGACAGCCTTGTTTTTACAAACACAAAAGGTGATGAACTACATTATCTGACAGACATATATAGTGATGTAGGCGTACACACTGTGAACCGTGCTAATGATTTAATTTATATAGATAAGAGTTATTCCATCAATACACTGTCTACTGAGAATAAAGTTAAGACACCATTGATAAATTACACAGCACCATGGAAACCTCAATGTGTCTACAGCTCCTCTTTGACTGAAAACCTGCTTGTCGGGATGATAAATACTGATACATGGCCGTATACAGGCAAAGTAGTCCGTTATAAATCCACAGGAGAAAACATCCAGACCATACAGCACAACAACACAGGTCAGGAGCTCTATGGCCAACCTATCTACGTCACAGAGAACCGCAATGGAGATGTTATTGTGTCTGACTGGCGTAATCTTGGTGGTGCTGTAGTGGTGACAGATCGTGTAGGTAGATATCGCTTCTCCTATACTGGACTACAACCGTATGGAATCTGTACAGTTATGCTCTCACGCATCCTTGTGTGTGATTATAATGCCTGCTCAATACATATAATTGATTGTGACGGTAATCTTCTGTCAATGATAGAGACACCACAAGACGGGATAGAGGGACCACAGGGCCTTAGCTATAATGCTAACACGCGCACACTGCTGGTAGGATCAGCCATCGACAACACAGTAAACATGTACAAACACGAGATTCTTTGACCGGTAAGTTTCATATTACGTATTCTTTTTTAATGTTTAATATGTATTACAGTATCGTTTATGTACAAATATATAAACAACATTAACTTTTAAACCTAGGGGTCAATTTAAATGTGCTTAACTAGTTATAACTGCATGTGTTTTTGCACAACATATTTATCTAGTGAATACATGTATTTATGAATTGTATATTAATGAACAGAAATGAATATTAAAACATTACATATAAAGAGATAAGAAGAGTTTTATAAAAAAAGTTGTTGTTTTTTCACTGATCTTGCTTTGTTATGATTGTATTTTCTTTTCACAAATCACATTTTAATTCTATGATAAAAAACATGTACTAATTTTGTGTGCAATTAACCATATTACATTTAAACTGACAGATATACGAGGGTTGTTCGTAAAGTTCGTGGACAAGCAAAAAATTTAATAAAGGCTGTGTCATTGATATTTCTTATTGGCATATACCTAAAATTTTACTAAATGTGAATTGAAAAATGTAAAATTTTATTCAATTTGAAATTTTTAATGACAATTATTGCTTCATGATTAGACTTGGAATGGTGACCCGGTGCACCGCAATATTTAATTAAAAAATGTGTTTATCACTTTATAAGTTTCATTTGTATTTTATAACGCTCTCGGAAAATCTGGAAAAATTTTCCATTATGAGGTAAACAAAAGTTACCAGATCCCACCCTCAAGATTTTAATGTTCAAAGTTTAAAAATGGCTGAGCAATAAAAGTAATAACATATTAAGACATAATTGGAATTGTCAAAAAAAGACGTTTTCGGAATATGTGGAACAGTGAGCAGCGAAAAAATTCTGCGTCAGAAAAACACCTACAGAGACCAATACATTCTGTAAACAATCGGAAAAAACATAGAAAAGAAGTCGTTCACTAGTATTAAAGTGGCATAAAATATTTTTGGCCGGAATGAACAGTTTACAGGATGACATGTGTGAAGGAAAACCGCCATTCCGAAATTGCAGTGTTATAAAAAAGATGAATTTCGTAACGTGATTATGACTTTACCGTATTTCCGTAAAAAAGTCGTCTTTACACGAACTGAGGTTGGATGCTTGCAGGAAATGAGACAGGCACTGTTAAGTATTATTTTACGTTTGAAATCTGAAGATTTTGTGCACATTTTTATGACAGGTTAAAACGACCTAAGAAATGTATTGAGTTAAACGGCAACTATGTTGAAAAAAGTTACATGTGCTTGTATTTTACTTTTGACGTAGGGTAATGTTAAGAATTTTCAGTTTGGTGCTCCGGGAATGAGTGTGTGTCTTTTTTTTAATCTGATAAAAATATAACTATTTGTGCTTTGTTCTTGTTGAAAACTTGCATTTTCATTATATGAAACATGAATTGAATGAAAATAATAGTTTGATATATTTTGTCAATGTTTGTCAGTATATATATAATTATCTACGAACTTTATGGACAACCCTCGTAAATGTATGTTGCTTTACTATAGAAAGTTTATTTATCAATGGGTTATTCCATGTTAAGTCAGTGGCTCATTACACTGCAGTGTGTGTTAATTTTTCTACCATTAGTTCATGACTGTCCTATCTGCAACTAGGAATACATTATGGCTTTTCAACTTCCATTAAAAGTCTATGGAATTTTGGTTTGATCTGCAGGACCATATAATTAGCTATAATTTAAAGATATCTGCATTTTAGGTCATCTGAGCCGTAAGCTTATGTGAGTTTTTCTGATCACATTTTGTCTGGTGTCCATTAATCATCAAAATTCTAAGGTAGTGTAGATTCAGGTTTTCCAAATCTCTAGTTTTTGGGTCGTGCAACATGAAAGCAATACATATTATGTAATCTTTTAAAGCCATAAAAACAACGAAATATGGAAGCATCCTCGGTTGTCGAAGATTCAAGTTTGTTCAAACCAGGACCCCTCTCCTCACCTTTTGGTAGTTATGTTTTAATCTCTATACTTCTCAATACTGATCTCTGCTTATTCCTAGCCAGAGTGCTCTAATGAGGTATGTGGCCCATGGACCTCTTGTTGATTTCGTGAAAAAAATCTTTTTAATGAAAAGACATCTAGTATATACGAGGCATTTCTGCAAATAATTTAAGAAGTATAAATTTTTTTAAAAAGTATTCGGATATTAGACTATATATCATTTTTTAAACTAGTGTTGAGGTACCAAAAATTGGAAAGTTAGCAAACGTATCTGAAATATAAAAAAATTATTTCACAAAATTGGTATTGCTGTAAATATGGAAGTACACTTAAGAAGTGTTTTTTTTTTTAATTATGATCCAAATATTTCTGCTGATGAGGAATGACATTGTTTTAATCCTGGTAGCATTTATATTTCCATGCATGGCTTCAGGTCAGAAGTCTTTGTATGATAATAAATACATAAATGTACTCAATTCAAATTACATATTCTGTGATTCAGGGACATTGTAAAGCTATCGAGAAAAGCTAAAGTGAAAACTGTTTATGGTAAATATTTATAGAATTAAGAAATTTCTATTGAAACATTTCCTCAGATCTTGAGGACCCAACTGAAGACCTTATGCAACACATGGAGTCTGAAGATACCACGGTACGACATGCAAGAGGAATCGTGGTTGGATGTGCTGGTGCTGAAAAAACAACACTTCTATACAGTCTCATAGGAAAAAGACTTGATGAAATAAAAGAAATCAAATCAACAAGAGGACTTCAAGTTTACGAGCATATATTTACTGTGAAAAAGGGATCTTTGTTACGTAAGTTGACTTTACTAATCGTCAATAAAATATTGTATGCTTGTACCATTTTTATGCCCAATCATGAATATGACTGGTGCATATATAGTGTTTGTCTAGCTGCAGAATCAGAAATCTGGTAACTCAGTCCTAATTTTCTCAATTCTCTATCTAGTGTTTGCAACGGCCGTCTTATAACCGCCTTTCTTTTCCTCTTGGACAAGAGTCTCCGCATCAAATTGAATTAAAACTTTTGTAGAGTTTGAGACATGCGCATGTTTTGTAGTATCACAGAAAAAAGATATTTATTTTGCTTAACACAAACAGTTATAAAACCCCAAAATATTTTTTATTTGGTAAGCGCACAGAACAGATTTTACATACACGACTTAGACTTAATTGTAGTACAATAATTCCCATTTATTTGCAAAACATATAATAGATAATCCTAATTGTGCTTGAGGAAAAATCGAAACCACAACACACTCTTTATAGGAATGTCCTCTATACACTGACTCAAGGAAAAAAATTCATTGACCCATTAGGACCAGTCTCTTTACACATTCTTTTATTTGGAGATTCTACCAAGAATTATATCCTCAATACCAACATTTTTAAACATGTACATCAATTTATTTCTGCCTCTAAGAGATTTGTAACTTGAATATTACTCATGGCCGTAATGTTATTATTGTTTGATTTTGTACTACATTTTATTATTCCTCATATACCATCAATGTTAATTCATGTTATGATATCTCTCTCTACAGTTTTTTTTTCTCATTTTTGTTCTCATCTTTATTTTTTCTCAGTTATTTTTCTGATTATACCTGTCATTCAACAAGGACAAATGTTTATTTAAAGTTGAAAGTTAATTTAAGGAAACGGATTAATATAAGTTGTTACAACTTGTTTCCGAATCCTGTTTGTATTATCAACTGTGTATATATGATGTCTAATTTGAGTGAAATAAAGTTTAAACTATAAGATATTTTAGTTCCCCCCAAAATACCCACATGAGTGAAATTATATGATATTTTAACAAAAAAGTTTCTTTTTGTCATTCTGTGTAAAAGCATATATTACCTTGACATGAACACATATGCATACGTAAATTGTAATGAAAAGTCTAACAAATAAAACTTTGTCAGTTTTCCGGAGAATATGAAAAAAAATAAATGCTTCAAAAGAATTTGCATATTTCATGAAACTGAAAAGGAACCGATGTAAATTAAATAAAATTTATTGTTTGAAGCCTTAAGAACTGTATATACCATTTAGTGTTTTTAACTACTAAAGAATTATCAATAAATCTTTTGCTCTATTTTAGCCACAGAAAAAGGTCAAATTGAACAATTGATTAGAATTTTTTTATCCAATCTTACAAAAAAAAATGACAAAAGAGAAGATGCTGATCATCCAATACAAACTGATGCTTACAGCCCACCTATGAAGAAGGACACAAGTAATAATCCTCTGGGGAATACTAAAACAAATGATGAGAAAAAAGATATCAATAACATTCCCTCTGTCCCTGAAGGCAAGGTGAAGGAAGAAATTGAAAGAAAGGAAGAAAAAGCGAAAAATTCCTTTGACAAAGTACCACAATCTCCTACCAAAGACCCCAAAACACCTAAAGTAGGCAGAATCACACTGTCACCAGAGGTAATCAAGAAGATATTGGACACACAGGAGAACGAGATTAGTGTCAGCATGATTGATTTTGCCGGACAGTTTGCATATTATGCATGTCACCAAATTTACATGAGATCAAAAGCTTTCTACATATTGGTAATGGACATGACAAAGAACTTTGAAGAAGTTGTCATTGGTGAATCACAAGAGCAGAAGGGATCTGTTTTTTCAACTTGGAAACACATAGGTATTTTAGCTTTTTTTATTCTTAGACAAACTTTTGAAAAAAAAATATACATCTCCCAACAAATGTGTTCATTCCTGAAGAACAACATAAAAAGTTATATATACATTTGCTGTGTTTTTGTGGTAAGCCAACAGTGAAATTGATTTGAATATCATTTTTGTGTATACCCAAGCGTAGAAATACGCAAGAAAAACGTACGCTAAAGTGACTCACAATGAGGCTACCGAGAGGTTAGACAAATGCTACGAAATAGGGCAGGAAGAAATTCAAATATTTCTGATATTTTTTATGCTTTAAGACATGGAAAATGTAAATGTAAGAAATGTATTAAGTTAAGTGTTAATTATTGGTGTGTAAATCACACAGACTTGTCACGTAGGCACATTTTTCATGCCATATGCCTATGTGACAAGTCGGTGAGATTCACACACCAATAACTCGCACAAATCTTAAAAACATTCCTTAATTAAAAAAACGTTAAGGTTAAATCAGTGTACAGTCTTCAAACATTTTTTTTAATTAACAGATACACACCGTCAATAGAAACGCAATAGAAACGCAACATCCTAATTTTACTGTAATAGAGTAAAATTTTATATGCTTTTAATCAATTTATTTTTCAGGTATTTTCTTTGATTTAATTACCATTTTCAGAGTTTAAATTGAAATATTTTAAATAAAGATTTATTTCATTCAAATTATGAATTCAAGTATGTGTTTTGTTATTTTATTATTTATGAAGTCTTACAGGTAAAGTATTTAGTTATTTCTTTTGGGTTAACCTGTAGATTTGTAGCTATTTATAGATCTAGTAGAAGTGGTCATTCTGGATTGGTCAGGTGATTTTAGGAGGGAATTCTATTCTTGTTTTTCATGCCCAAGCGTTCAGATGGGTGTGTATGTTCTAGTGCAGTTTTTAGAAGTTTTTGCTTTGAGCTGAATTTGATATTCCTAGTTTGAAATAAGAGTGGACTGAGTTTATTCCATTACCAGGTTAGTGTTAAGTTTAGGTTTTCACATTTCTTTATTTTCCCTACTTTATCTACTTTGTGTGAATGTTTGAATGTTAGGTTGAGTATGAGGGAGTGAAAGTCTTTTGTGAGATTTGTATGAAAGCTGTAAATAAATTATGTAAATATAACAGAATTAAATAGAGTTTATTTTATTTCTAAATAATTTGCTAAAATTAGAATGGAGATAGTGAGTGTATTAAAGTTATAAAGTTTTGAAGTAAATTCCTAAAGTATTCATTTTTCTAAATAATTCCCTACATTGAGCAGTATATCATTTTTTACATTTAGAACACCACATATTATTCAGACAGCTAGATAGCTGAGTATTGTATATCCCAGACCTTCGCACCTCATGGGAGGTAAGGTTGATTGTGTGTTGAAATAAAAATGAACACAGCATTATTTTTTAAATATTGATGAATTACAAAGTATTTTTGAAAGTATTTAAACTCATGTTTTTTTATTTGTTCAATTCATGTAATTTGAGAGTTTTGCATGAGGTTATCTGTTATTTAAAATTTACCTAGTTTGTGTTCATCAGAAATTATGAATATTCTAAGCTTATTAATAATGAGTTTATGACAAACATTGTTGTTAAAAAGGATAATAGTTTACATTGGAAATATTGGTTTTATTTTATGTTATAACTGCTTTGCTTTGTGAAAATTTGCATGCAGAGTTATTGTTCTTGTATTTATAATTTTAATACGTATTACAGGGTCATCTATCTTTACCATACATCCATAATGGGCAAGATTGCACCATCACAATAAACCCACGTATTTAACCAGATGGAATGTGTTTGAGTTATATATTTCCACCCGGTTTCAATGGCGCCCAACAGAATTGTGATTACTTGGTGTGACAACGCCCATTTTTCATTTCCGGAAACATCAGTTCCACAGTGAAAATTCTACGACTTCCTTTTCTGTGTTTACTTCCGGTTGTGATTTGGTACACGGGAAAAACCACAAGTTCTCCACTGGACAGCTGATTGAGGTTTGAAAATAAAACTTTTTGACTAGTTTCATTCTACAGCAGTTATATTTCTTTACAAGTTGACATGTTCCTGTTATTCGCGGACAATTATTTCCATTTGTGAAGCTGTATGAAACATTATTTGCAGTAGTACCAGTCCTCGGAAACATGTACACAAATTAGACTTGATTTGTTTACAATTTTGCTTTTGTCAAAGTGAATATTTCTGACTCTTTTCGAAACAAATTTTGATTATTTTTTTTTTTCAGGGATTTCTGCAGTATTTCTGTTTATTTTTCATTGAATTGAATTTATTTATTTTGTTTGTTTATATTTATCACTTGTGTCTGTTGTTGGTACTTTATACTTATATACACATACAGACATACATTTACTACAAGGTCAAGGTTACCGGATCCGGAAGTGAGGGTAGTTAGTGTAAACAAATCTTGAAACACTTTTTCTTTTGTTTACATATTTTTTTCCCCAGTTTGTGCATTTATTTTTTTTTTTATTTAGGAATTTATTTTTTTCTCTTCATATTATTTTGAAAGTATACATATTTTCCATTTAATTTAAAGTTATTTAAATTTTTATTTGATATTTCAATTTCAGTGTAGATAATTTGACATAAATAACTAAAGATAATTAAGAGTTAAACTGTAATTGAGAAGTGAACGAGTCGGTGAATATGTAGTTGCATGTTTTTCTGAATTAACAGTCTCTCTGTTTAACTCTACCCTTGCACATCCCATACTTCTATTACTTTCTTGTAATCATGTGAAGAAAAACTTAGAGGTTTGTGACATCAGGTAGTTTATTTGGTAGTATTCAGGTTATCATCTAGGTCAGTGGAAGTTTCTTTGATTGGTATATTTGATTACATTGGTGAGGATTTATATTTTATTTTTGTGGTCGCATTTGAGTTTGAAGGTTTAGAGTTAGTGTTTATATTAAGCCTATCCAGAGTGACCAGATCTATTATGTAGTGTTAATTAAACTATATTTTAGAATCAACAGAAAAATTTAGTTCATATAAGTACTATTCCTGTATCGTGCATATAGTAGTAATAGTAGATCGTTGACGTAGAGTTTTGCACGTTTCAATTTTTTTTTTCTCGTGTTGTTTTGCTTACGGATACTTGATGAGCAGCTGATTATTCCATTATTGAAGATTAGATTTTTGGAATAGGTAAGCATACTGATTTTTGTCATTACATGTGATTTCTTAATCATCATCCAAGATTATGGAAGATCATATGCTTTGTATTTTGTAAATAGTTTGTGATTATTTTTGCTGTTGTAAATATTTGATTGATTTTCATTCTGTGACTTGTATTATACAGAGATCATCATGGCGGACAAAAAGGATCCTATTACAACGCAACCTACAAGTCCTATTACAACCCAACCTACAAGTCCTACTACTACTACACAACCTGTGGATAAGATTGTCTATGACCAGATGTTTAAAACATTTCAGGCCATGGGACTCCACCCTAAGGGAGACAACCCAGCTGAATTAGACATATGGATAAAGGATTACATTGTTCATTCTAAGGAAACTAAACCGGATGTGAAATCCAAAGTTCTTCCACTTACACTGCCATCAGAAGGAACAAGCACAACTCCCAAGACAAAAACAGTTACTTTATCGCCTTATCCCCCTAAGATAAGAACATTTTCCGGCGGTGATATTAAAGGTGAAATGGCGTATGACATTTGGCGGTATGAAGTGAAAATGGTGATGAAAGATCCTGGTTACACAAAGGAACAGAAAGAGTTTGCCATTCGTCGTTCTTTGACGGGATCTGCCGCTAGAATGTTAATTTACCAAGGACTGGACAAACTATTGAGTGAAGTTTTAGAGACTCTTGACAGTGTTTATGGCAGTGTAGCAAATAAGGAGCAGCTTTTAGCCGAGTTTTATAGTGCCAAACAGAGAGAGGATGAAGATGTGTCAGCATGGAGTGGAAGGTTAGAGGGCATTATTGGAAGACGTTTAGAGAAAGGAGTGGTTAAGAATTCAGAAGTGAATGGTATGTTACATGGAATGCTATGGATGGGACTTAGAGACGAATTGAAGGACATTAGTGGCCACAAATACGACACGGAGAAAGATTTCAACAAGTTGCGTATTGCGTTGCGACAGCTGGAGAAAGACCATAAGAAGCCAACAAAGCCCCAGATAGCCAAAGCAGCGATTACATCATCAGATTGTGACATTGCAGAGCTTAAGGGTATGGTGAAACAACTGACGCATAAAGTGACGAACTTAGAGACACAACATCAGCAATACAGAGGCAATAATTTCAGAGGAAGAGGAAATCAGAGAGGATCCTGGAACAACAGAGGATGGAAAAACAATAGACCACCTGTACAACAACGTGAGGATACATATGATAGGGATCAACAAGAACCATCCCAGGGAGCTAAGGGAAACAACAGTGATACTGTCTATTGTTATAGATGTAAGCAGCCAGGACACCTACAGATTGGATGTCGGGTCAAACTTGACCACATGAGGAGTCATTTAAACTTCAGGAAGCCTGGACGGAGGGGCCAGTACTAGGCTTGAATAGAAGAATTATTGATGGTCCCACTATTACAAACAACAGAGTACGCACATCTATACCACCAGGAATGTTTGGGAAACAAACGGAAACGGAAATCATTCTACATGGGAAAAGAATTAAAGCTCTCTTGGACACAGGGTCAACGGTGTCAACGATTAGTAAAGGATTTTACAGAGAGGAATTATCAGACTTAATTGAGATGAAACCGTTGGATGAGATTGTGGAAATAGAATGTGCAGGAGGGTCACAACTACCGTATGAAGGATACATAGAGGCTGACATCAAAACTCCAGGAAACAGTAACATCATTACGAGAACCATAATGCTAGTTACTCCAGATAGTCAATACAGTCATCAAGTTCCACTACTCCTAGGTACCAACATATTACATTCGATGATAGAACAACTGAAAGAAGAACATGGTGCGAGATATCTACAAACAGCTAACCTGACTACACCTTGGTTTATGACCATGAGATGTTTGACACTAAGGGAAAAAGAACTTCAAAGGAATGACAACAGATTAGCTGTTGTGAAAACCAATTGCAGAATAACACTTCCACCAAATTCAGTGACAGAAGTTGAGGGTTATTACGATAAGGAATTACCATACCAGGGAACTGCTTCTATTCTTCAATCAACAGAATTATCACCAGACTACAAAGATTTTGATGTTGAACCAGTTCTAAGACCTTACTACTTCAGGAATAACAGACAGGTAACAGTTCATCTATCTAACACCACTTCAAGGACTTTGACGATTCCATCCAGAGGTATCATATGCGAGGTTCAACCTGTCATCATTGAAGATCTACCTAAGATGCCTGAACCATCTGAGAAGTTCAACCTTTTAGATGAGATTGACATCATAGAGAGTGATTTATCAGATGAACAGTTGGAGAAGGGTAAGTATCTTCTATTACAGTTCTCGGATATATTCAGCAAAGGAGACCATGATGTAGGACACACAGAGAGAGTGAAGCACAGGATAGATTTGTTGGATGACACCCCTTTTAAACAGCGATACAGAAGAATTCCTGCATCCATGTTTGATGAAGTAAGATCGCATCTTAGACAACTACTTGACATTGGTATCATACGACCTTCACATTCTCCATACGCATCTAATGTGGTACTTGTGAGAAAGAAGAATGGGAGTCTGCGATTATGCGTCGACTACAGACAACTGAACCAACTGACTAAGAAGGACAGTTACGCACTTCCAAGACTCGAGGATCTCTTAGACTGTATGGCAGGAAATAAGTTCTTCTCTCACATCGATATGAAGTCAGGATATCATCAGGTGGAGATACTGGAAAGTCATAAGGAACGCACAGCATTTTCTGTTGGACCACTGGGATTTTATGAATTCAATCGCATGCCGTTTGGACTCACTAATTCTCCAGCAACATACCAAAGACTGATGGAGAACATCCTAGCTGACCTGAATTTGAAAGTGTGCTGTGTATTCATAGACGATGTGATAATTTTTGGCAAGACTTTTGAAGAACATCTGCACAACATACAACTAGTATTCAACAGGATAAGAGAGGCTACACTGAAAATAGCTCCATCCAAATGCCAATTCTTCAAGAGGAAAGTTAAGTTCATAGGCCATATTGTGTCACAGAATGGTGTCGAGATTGATTCTGAGAAGACAGAGAAAGTTGTTAATTGGCCGAAACCCAAAACACCAGAGGATGTACGCAGATTTCTCGGATTCGTCGGATATTATAGACGGTTTATTGAGAATTTTAGTAGGATCTGCAGGCCGTTAACTGACTTGATGCCATCTCCTCTCAAGAAGAAGTCTAAAGGAAAGAACAAACAGATTAAAGAATGGCATTGGGGAATGGAACAGGACAAAGCCTTTGAGACGCTGAAGACTCACTTAGTTTCTGCACCGATATTAGGATATGCCGACAGCACCTTACCTTACGAGTTGCATACAGATGCTTCAGGTGACTCACTAGGAGCAGTCTTATATCAGGAGCAAAACAAAGTGAAGCGTGTCATCAGCTATGCCAGCCGTGGACTCAACAAAGCAGAGAGAATTATCCTCCACATAAGAGAGAATTTTTGGCATTGAAGTGGGCAGTTTGCGATAAGTTCAAGGACTACCTGTATGGCCAACATTTCACAGTCTTAACAGATAACAACCCTGTTACCTATGTGTTGACTACAGCCAAATTGGACGCGACTGGACATCGGTGGTTAGCAGCCCTTGCTTCTTTCAACTTTGACATCAAGTATAGAGCAGGAAGGAACAATGCTGATGCTGATGGTCTTAGTCGTCTACCCATCAACACTGAGACTGTACAAGCCATTTGCCAGTCAACTGTACCAGCTTATGTAGAATCTTTGACTTTGTCTCCAACACTAGTTGTTGATGATGAGGATCCACGAGGAACCAGTACAGGAAATATTATTGATTGGTGTAAAGCCCAAGATCTAGATTCAGACATTAAAAGAGTGAAGGAGTATGTTAGATCCAAAGTTAAACCATCCAGGAAGGAAGTAGGACCAAACCCCCTGTTACGACAATTTAACAACTTGAGGATAATAGATGGTGTGTTGCATCGAGAAACAACAACAGACGAAGGAGTGAAACATCAACTTGTCCTACCCATTGCACATGCATCAACTGTGATAGAGGCAATGCACAAGGACATGGGTCATCCTGGGAAAGACAGAACTTTGTCGCTTATTAAGGATAGATTTTACTGGCCTGGGATGCACAGCGATGTGGAGACATGGATCAGTGAGTGTGGAAGATGTACTAGGAGGAAGACACCAACCAATCAACGAGCTCCTCTTGTGAACATTACCACCAGTGCACCTTTGGAGTTAGTCTGTATGGACTACTTGAGTCTGGAAACATCCAAGGGAGGATACCAACACATCCTGGTGATCACTGACCATTTTACTCGCTATGCTATTGCAATACCAACCAGGAACCAGTTAGCCAAGACCACAGCGGAGGCTTTCTTCAACCACTTTATTCTCCATTATGGTATACCAGCCAGAATTCATTCTGATCAGGGTGCCAACTTCGAGAGCAAGGTGATTAAAGAATTGTGCACTATTACAGGTATGTGTAAGTCAAGAACAACAAGCTACCATGCGATGGGAAACGGGATGTGTGAGAGATTCAACAGGACTCTGCTAGATATGCTTGGTTCCCTACCATCTGAGAAGAAGGCCAATTGGAAGGCATACGTCAATCCTTTAGTACACGCCTACAATTGTACTCGTCACGAGAGCACAGGACAGACACCTTATCTGCTAATGTTTGGTAGAAATCCTAGATTGCCCGTGGACATGACTTTTGGCTTAAGAGAGAATGAGAAGGAACCAACGACTCAGTATGTAGCTGACTTACGACGCAGAATACAACAGGCATATGAGTTAGCAGCAGCAGCATCTGAGAAAGCACGGACCAAGCAGAGGGATACATACAACACAAAGGTAAGAGGCGGAACAGTAAAGGTAGGAGATCGAGTTCTGGTCAAAATAGTAGCTTTTGATGGTAAGCACAAGCTTTCCGACAGATGGGAGCAGGAACCTTACACAGTTATTGGTCAACCAAATGGAGACATTCCTGTGTTCACAGTCAAGAAGGAAAATGGTGAAGGCCGGACTCGAACACTGCACCGTAATCTCTTACTGCCAGTCGGTTTCCTAAATGATGCACCAGCAGCACCAAAACCAGCTCCAAGAAAGGTTAAGAGTAAGCCTGCAGTACAAAGAGTTGATGAGGAACAAACTGAGTCCATTCATGACCAAACCAATGATAGTGATTCTGAGGATGAGACTGAATGGAGAGTAGAAGTTAGTCAAGAAGAGTCAGAGGACAGCAGTCCAGTGATTGCTGAGGAATCTTACGTGGCTCATGAGACTAATGTACCAGATACTTTATCAACTAGCGCTAGTGGAGAAGGAGAGATTGCTCAGGAGCAAATTCCAGAGGCATCACCATCTCAGGAAATAGAAGTTCCTCTGAGAAGGTCGACAAGACAAAAGAAACTACCTGTTCGATATCAAGCAGGAGATTTCATACTGAATAAATCTGCAGTGCATCTACCACCTACTCAAAAAGAAGATTGGGAAAAGAAAGTTTCATGCATTACTTCTTTAGTTTCTAATTCTTCTTTGTTTTCTAATTTGCAGGAAGAAGCTGGCATAACTATTCTCGAGATTTTATCCTCTAAATAAATGAATATCTTGTTTTCAGAAACAGATCAGAGGTGAAATGCCGAGACGTCATTTTCCAACGCGGGGGAGTATGTAATAGAGGAAAATTTTATATGTTTTTAATCAATTTATTTTTCAGGTATTTTCTTTGATTTAATTATCATTTTCAGAGTTTAAATTGAAATATTTTAAATAAAGATTTATTTCATTCAAATTATGAATTCAAGTATGTGTTTTGTTATTTTATTATTTATGAAGTCTTACAGGTAAAGTATTTAGTTATTTCTTTTGGGTTAACCTGTAGATTTGTAGCTATTTATAGATCTAGTAGAAGTGGTCATTCTGGATTGGTCAGGTGATTTTAGGAGGGAATTCTATTCTTGTTTTTCATGCCCAAGCGTTCAGATGGGTGTGTATGTTCTAGTGCAGTTTTTAGAAGTTTTTGCTTTGAGCTGAATTTGATATTCCTAGTTTGAAATAAGAGTGGACTGAGTTTATTCCATTACCAGGTTAGTGTTAAGTTTAGGTTTTCACATTTCTTTATTTTCCCTACTTTATCTACTTTGTGTGAATGTTTGAATGTTAGGTTGAGTATGAGGGAGTGAAAGTCTTTTGTGAGATTTGTATGAAAGCTGTAAATAAATTATGTAAATATAACAGAATTAAATAGAGTTTATTTTATTTCTAAATAATTTGCTAAAATTAGAATGGAGATAGTGAGTGTATTAAAGTTATAAAGTTTTGAAGTAAATTCCTAAAGTATTCATTTTTCTAAATAATTCCCTACATTGAGCAGTATATCATTTTTTACATTTAGAACACCACATATTATTCAGACAGCTAGATAGCTGAGTATTGTATATCCCAGACCTTCGCACCTCATGGGAGGTAAGGTTGATTGTGTGTTGAAATAAAAATGAACACAGCATTATTTTTTAAATATTGATGAATTACAAAGTATTTTTGAAAGTATTTAAACTCATGTTTTTTTATTTGTTCAATTCATGTAATTTGAGAGTTTTGCATGAGGTTATCTGTTATTTAAAATTTACCTAGTTTGTGTTCATCAGAAATTATGAATATTCTAAGCTTATTAATAATGAGTTTATGACAAACATTGTTGTTAAAAAGGATAATAGTTTACATTGGAAATATTGGTTTTATTTTATGTTATAACTGCTTTGCTTTGTGAAAATTTGCATGCAGAGTTATTGTTCTTGTATTTATAATTTTAATACGTATTACAGGGTCATCTATCTTTACCATACATCCATAATGGGCAAGATTGCACCATCACAATAAACCCACGTATTTAACCAGATGGAATGTGTTTGAGTTATATATTTCCACCCGGTTTCATTACGATCAACTTTCGGTAATGGAATGAAAACCTTTCAACCATAAAATAAATGATTTGGCAAAGTAAAAGATGTCCTAACTTCGCCTCGGTCAATATGAATATTTTTTTGTTGAATAACAAACCATATTCAACACTAAAAGAGTCCATTTAAGAAATAAACAACGTTATTCAGTGAACATGGCGTTATGAATAGCAATTGCTCTGCTGGCATATTCCATGATGGGCGCTAGCGCATCATGGAAAATATGCCAGCAGAGCTATTGCTATTCATAACGCCATGTTCACTGAATAATCGTTGTTTATTACTTATATTTGCATTCTTTGATTTTTTTTTTTTCAAGAATATCATAGGAAATCCTGACTTACATAAGGACGCAGCGTCTTGTCTTCAGTAAAGAAAAACATACGGCTTTAAAATCAGTAAACCTGATCAATGCTCCTTTTCTCTAATAAATCACAAACAATTTATAAAGTTATATTCCCTCTCAAACACAGCTATCTGGATACAAGCAGGGCCGTCATCACATTTTTGTTTTGATGCAAGTGCGACGTCATCCATCAACGTTATTAAAACCCTCTGACAAAAATCAATAAATGTAACACTACGATTAAAAAAGAGAAATTCAATGCTTTTTTTTTTTAATGATTATTACTCCAGAATAATTTTCTATGATTTTTTTTTGTTTTTCTTTTTATATTTTTAATAGCTGAAATCATTTTTCTCTTTTTGAATGTTTATTACCCAAATGTGGAGAGTTATCGTTCTTTGTAAAAATATGCATGATACGAAAAAATAAAAATATGGCAATTCTTTAAAATTTTAACAACTTTTATTATACAATTAAATACATTGACTGAAATTGAATTTTTAAAGATATCAATTACCAATTCAAAATACAATTAATTTCCTTCTTTTTCAAAGAATATTATCAAAAACTTATTTTTATTCCTCTTGCGAAACATTTCATATATATACTTCTCAAAACATTACATAAGTGTAGAAAGGATTGTTCTACACGAGTGGGATAGAGAAATTGCACTCATAGCAGAAGCAGTTGCGTCTATAGACCTATAAACGCAGTTAAAGCCAACAGATTCATAGTAGGAGAGAGCAGTTGATATGCAAATATAATTATTGTATAATATCATTAAATCTAGGTTGCAGAAATCAATTTTAATGTCTTGTTTACTTGATAGAATATAAGGAGCCCCATTTAATTAGAAACAACACAGGATGAAAAGCCACAATTCAGTCGACTGAATGGCACATACATTTCAGTGACCTTTCAGCCATTATTCAGTTGCATCTTTTTATTGAATAATTAGCTTATTGTTTGACTTTAAAAATTATTTCACTTTTTCCTGGTATGATAGCATTAAATTTATCTAATTCCGAATAAAAAAAATTGAGGGAAAAAATTAATGCAAGAAAAAAAATCGCGCATATTGCCGGGAGCGAACCCGGGTCTCCTGCTTGAGTGTCCGCGACCTAACCAATTGAGCTGCGGCTTCTTCTTGTCCTGATTTAAATAAAAATCAATCAATTTGTAGAAATCGATGGAACAATCGCTTCACCTGTTGTATCGAGGAGCTGCGATGTGTATATATCTTTTGTATATTCTGTGTTAATTGCGCGGGATGGGGGGGGGGCTGATTACTACACATATCCTAACTGGATGATGACAATTATCAGCTACGGGCACCTGTTCCTGTGTCAGTTATATATGAGATCGTTGTAAATTCTCTATCTAGAAACTTAGTATAATAAATTTGAAACAATATCATTTTAAAAGCTGAAAGCTACAATATTTAGTTTTTTTTCTACGAGAGGCATGTATTAATGATTAATTCTATTCATGTAAAATGATTTTTTGAATGATGAGGTTTAAAAGCTAAAATATCCTGCGGTTTTGACAATTAATTAAGAAACAAAATTGACCAGGTATATAAGGAATTCTTTCTCATTAACCAAAAATAGATATTTCTCTGAAAAATTCTTTTAAAAGCTAAAATATCTTGTGGTTTTGACAATTAATTAAGAAACAAAATTGACCAGGTATATAAGGGACTCTGTCTCATTAATCAAAAATAGATATTTCTCTGAAAAAATACACGTATAAGCGCTATAGATTGTTATTCGGCATTTATGTAAGGAAGGATATGGAAATAACATACAATATTCAATCTCAACGTCCATTGAACAAATATACAAAATAAGAGCAGAGCAAACACGGACCTCTGAAACATCAGATGTGGGATCAGGTGCCATGGAGGAGTGAGCATCCCCTGCCGACCGGTCACATCCGCCGTGTGCTCGTTGTCATGATCAGGAAATAACGGAAAAAATCCGTGGTCAATTCAGTGTATAAATAATGGACTAACAATTGGTATGAAAAACGTCAGTCAGCATTTGATTCAATGATAAATTGTATTTGCTGACAAGGTCATTGTATCGACCATAGAATTTACGAAATGATGACTTTAAACGAGACTGTTGATATTCTTGTTTCATCAACTTGCTTGTCAATAATTTACCTCGTTTCAGAAATTGTTCATACGTAGAGCATGCTCTTGTGTATCGAATCAACTGAGATATAAATACGCCGTATGCAGGTGATGAAGGTATATTGCTGCATAAGTAAGGGAAGTTGAAGATAAAAAAGTTAAAGTCATCACGTTTATCATATAGCTTTGGTTGTTAGATTACCATAAGGGTCTTTTTCAAGTAAAATATCCAAGTATGAAGCAGAAGTGTCGGACTCTGTGGTATCTTTTATCTCAAGCTCACTAGGATATATCGTGTCGACGTAGGAATGTAAATTATCATTATTAATTGACAATACGTCGTCGATATATCTAAATGTCGAGTTGAAGGCCACAGCAAGTGTTTTCTTCTTAACACGTAAAAGATTTGCATAAATTCTGCTTCATATGAATATAAAAATAAGTCTGCTAATAACGGAGCGCAATTTGTACCCATTATTATGTAAATTTTGATTCGATTATCGGCTCATCATTCTTTATCACTTGCCGAAATTGTGTTTTCTAAATGTAATTAGAAAATTAAATATCATTTTGAATAAATATTTATTTCATAAAATCAAAATATTATTCAGACATATTTTTAGGTAATCGAATTTAATTACGATAAGTAAAAAACACAAATAAGATTGAATAATAATAAATCTTTAGTCAAAATATTGCTTCATGGGTAAGAAAAAAAATATCTGATTAATAATAAATTAATAAGCTAGTGAAAAAAATGCTAAATTAAGACTAAAATTAAATATCACTGAAAGGTGGCGGAAAGGTCACTGAAAGACGACAGAAAGGTCACTGAAAGTCGCTGGAAAGGTCACTGAAAGACGACAGAAAGGTCACTGAAAGTCGACGGAAAAGTCACTGAAACTTAACGGTATTATGTCTGCTGAATGGTGACTGAGAGGTATCTGAAATGTGACTGAAAGGCAATTGAAAGGTTACGGAAATGTATGTGCCATTCAGTGGCTGAATGGCCACTGAAAAGTCACTGAAAGACGTCTTTCAGTTTTAACCGAAAGGTCTTGTTTCTTCCTGTGCTAAAGGAAACATGAATCAAAATGTGAATTGACGATGATATATTTTTTTAAAGAATATGTAGAATTCTGGTTGAATTCTATTAAATCCTTTGGCGGTCCTGAAGCACCAGTCCTAATTGTTGCCACACACACAGAGGACAGAACAGAAGATGTAATTATTTATGTATTGTTATTAAAAAGCAATCTATGGGTTACAAATGCGTAGTATTTCAAAGATTTTTTTTATTTCTCTACATTTAAATCATTTTGTTTCTTGAAATGCAGGTTAACAGTCTGAGAGCAGGATGTACAATCCTTAAATATATCAAATAATTAAATAAAATATAATTTGTGAAATAATCAATAATCATTTCAATAATTTCTCCACTCTGTGGAATTATGTACTAAAAAGTATATATGTTATCACTGAGTCACAGTAACCTATGATCATATTGGACTTTTGCGAAGACACTGACTTTTACAGTTGATCGCTTACTTTTACACCGGGAAAATATACAGGAGCTCTTTTGTGAAAAAATATTGATCTTAATATTTAACAAAAAGATAATAACGGTCTATTTCAAAGATCATATTACGTTGTCTAGGACGAAAACGGCAATATTTCTACCCTCAACACCCTCTCCTCAAGTCTTGACTAACTTCTGCAGAGTTTTCCGACCGAAATGTGTTTTCTTTATTCAGTTATAATTTCATTTCTTAAATTATTTAAAATAAAATAATATATTAATTCTCGTGAATACCAGTATCCAAAAAATGTATTTTACCATCAATTATGATTTTTGTTCAATAGATTATTTCTAAGCCCCAAATACAATAACTTTCACCTTATGAAATGTTTTCTATTTTCTTTTTCAATTCCGTACCTCCGTACATAACGGAGGTTTAAATGTCCAAGTAAGCTGTCGAATGTAAAAGTAAGTCTCTTCATAAAGCTCCAATAATAACGACTCTGCCTTTATCAGTTTATTTGTTTCTAACGTTTTTTTTTATTTCTTGCTGATGATTTTGAACCTTATTCTCTCTTTTGGAAAAATTCTGTCTTCGTGAATTTCTTTTCGTATTTTCGAGAGAAAAACTTTGGACATTTTCACATTGGTTCACGCATTTTTTAAGAGATAAAATTTCTTAATCTGCAAAGCGATACAGTATCCTCCTGTTGTAATAAATATTATTTATTTATTTTTGTTCGGCTTAGAAAGGGTTTAAGACGAGATTTTTTTTTTATTTTGTTCTTTATCTCCACATGATTCATTCCAAGAGTGTTTGACAGTAAATATACACACAAGAAAATACCTCAAAAACAAAGAAATATGAAATTCCAATGGCATTTTAATGGTGTAAAAAACATAACTGATTATTATTGAATTTAGAACATAGATGAATATTTTGCAAATCTATGGCGTTCCCTACCGGAGGTAGACAAGACTTGGCTCTCCAATCATCGCAGTGAAGAAAACGAATTTGCATGTGAACTTATAAACATAGATGAAGATGAAAGAACTCAGAAACTACAGTCGCTGAAGAACTCCCTTGTTGAAATAGTATCCAATAAACTGGACACAAAAATTCCGGTTCCTTCTTCTTGGGCCTTACTAGAACATCTCTTACGAGATTCTGGAAAACCATTCATATCTTATGAGGAAATTCAGGAAATGAACAGAGAAGTTCCGGAGCAATATCGCCTAAAAAGCAAGAGTGAAATAACACATTTTTTAACATTTTTTCATGATCACGGAATGCTATTGTATTTCAATGAAAGAGCGACTTGCACACATGCAATTCTTGGCTTGGAATGGTTTTCAGATGCTTATTCTAGGCTAATAGCGGATAAGAAGCACATCAACAAAGACTGCAAGCGACAGCATATCAAAGAATGGGATCTTTTCAATCAGACTGGAGAACTACATAGTGCGCTAGTTGATGGACTTTGGAAAGACGAAAATATGGGTGTACCATATGCACAATCCTACAAAGAGTACAAAACGGAACTTATGTCGTACATGGAGAGACTCCGAATGTTGGTCAGTATCGGTGATACAGACGAAACCCAGTCTTGGTATGTGCCATGTATGAACAAAAAGCCGTTTACAAAAGACATCATTAAAGCAAAAGCATGTTCCTCAATTCTGTGCTTTCGGTTCACTTCTTTTGCCCTATTTGTGTTTTATAGGCTCATAGCTTATTGCATGAGTTCTCTCAAATGGAAAGTTGTACCGGACAAAACCGATAAGTGTCTTTTTCAAACAGCAGCAGTGTTCGAATACAACGACCACACTGTTGCACTCGGTATATGTGATAAAGATATTCAGTTGCAAGTCGTGATCGACTCTTTGGACATAAAAACGGACGTCTCCTGTGAAGTAGGTCACTTAATCCACAAGGCCCTAGACGAACTCACTGAAACGTTTGAAAACACAAATCTAAGTTTCCAGAAGGGATACAAATGCCAAAAAATATTCTGTGACCAAAATAATACTTCGTTTATACCAGTGACGGAACTTTTTTATATAGAAAGTGAAAAGATCCAATGTCCATGCTGTCCAATAGCAAAACAACACATAATAAACGTTCACGAGACTAGGAAATTCTGGGACCAGGTAATCATTATATATGTTATCCCAACAAGCTGCACTCTGGCTTCACATTGTGCACAAATATCTGCATAGTTTCAATTTGCTTTGCACTTAGTACGAGTGTTGTCCAGTTAAATCGTGGACAAAGCCTTTTTCTCGAAAAGTAATTTAAGCTGAAATTTTCAGCAAATGTTTATTCATTATATTCAAGTACATCATAACTGGGTACTGTCCTATGGCGCAGGTCAAAAACTGTAACGCTTCGGAACGCTTGCCCTGTTTTGAGAACAAAAACTATGTAAATTTTTAAAATTTCATTCAGTAATACAACAGCGAAAATGAATAATAGTGTTTAAATTTGACAAATCTCAACCCTTGGGACAAAAGACAAAAGTCAGTACAACTACTAATATGTCTTGCACTTTCCAGTAAATTGTAATTGAATAAATTCCCCCGACCAAAATAAAACGTAAAGGCCCTTTACAAATGAATTTTAATTAATTTACAAATAAATATTCCCTCTACTAGTTCAACTACTAGCACGCAGCAGAAATATATCCTAACTCCTAAACTGGGCTAAAAAAGATAAAAATAACTAGTTCTCAACTATTAATTAAAAATAAAACTGGTACAATTACTAGTAATATTAAAAGTTTTTTTTGCAAATCTTGACGTTGGATTTATAAGTTTAGCTGATTAATGCAGAGTGATCAAGGCAGAAGGAAATACTGACACAAATTACTTAAATCAGCTAATACAACCTCTCATTTAGTCGAATGTAGACATTTTTCTACATTTTGAATTGTGTACTAATTAATTTCCGTTTGCCCGATGATTGCAATAAGCATTTGGCAGGTGTGACTGGTAGAGAGTGGATTCTCACTCCTCTATGACACCTACTTCAAAATCTGATATCTCTAAAACTGTGTGTTTTCCTTCTGATTCGTATTTTTGAGACATTTAAGATCGATTACTGTTCCTTATCTCCATATTTATGAGGATTATCATTTATGAGTTCACATAGAGTTTATTTCACCTGGAATTGACCATGAAATTTGAACTTGCCTATGACTGCCAACATTTATGATTTGTTTATAACACAGGAAAACAAGGATAAGGACAAGGAAGCAAAACAGCCAAGTCTAGGTATGTTACCTCTGTTTATAATGAAATGTTTATGTACGTTTCTTCTAAATGTTTTAATGCCTTCATTTTGATAGACCTTTCTCTTATACAAATTTAAATCAGGATCTGTTAATCATTGATATAGAAGGAAGTATTTCATATCTTCTCTCTAAAAAGTCCTTTGCTTAAAGACCTTGGTTCCAATTCATAACTTTTACATTATATGATGTCTTGGATCATCAAATTTTGTCAATTAATGCATTTTTTGAAAAAAAAAATTCTTCTTCCAAAAAGGTTAATTTGGCGCTTTTTGAATTTTTTTGAACATACGGATTAACGTTGTCTCTAGATCATAGCTTGGAATTAGAGACTAGTCTTTTGATTGCACATTTCAAGGAGATGGTTAGAAGTGACCTGTTACTAGCAAGGCCTCAACTGCATTCTTGAATGTTACGTTATACAAAAACAAATTTGTATCATGATTCCTGCATAATAAGGCCATAAATAATTGCATTTAATGTATCTTGAGGCATTGTTCTACACTTGTTTAAAACCATATATAGTAATACATTAGAACATGTTTTTTAATCGTGCTTTATAAACCGATATCTATTTGAACTTTTTTTCAAGTCATTTATTTTTTTCTCCAGAATTCCAATTTTTATGTTACTTAACTTTAATTTTGCGATGATATGAACCTGTAACTATATGTAGCATTGTGTATAATTTGATTAACCTTGTACATGTGGAATGGGCTGTAATCGGTCACGACTGCTGCCCAAGGCATTTTTTGTATTATTTAAGGAATGACTCTAATTCTTGGCCATATTATTGAGTATAATCTGGTTTGGGTCAGTTTACGCTTTATAATCCGCGAAGCGGATTATAAAAAAGCGTAAACTGACCCAAACCAGATTATACTCGATAATATGGCCAAGAATTAAAGTCATTCCTTATAATTTAATTTTAAAATAATTAAAACAACTTTTGATGTAAAATTGTGTTGCTTTTTATAAGTTCAAATTTACCGCGCAATAATACAACCGTAGTAACGGAAGTGATTTGAAGCGAGGGGAGGTAATAACTGATACATAGATCTAGCAGCCATGATGTTTGTTTACATGAGGTAAGAACGAGTAATTGTTTATAGTTGAAGGTACATTTATTAAATCTGGAATTTTCCATGGATTCCGAGGACTGGAAATGAGGGGATTGCATGGATATGATGATTAAGCTGGTCGTCAAGGGGTGTGTCCCCATACCAAACCAGATTATACAAAATGTTATGCGTTCCTTTTTGGAAATCAACCAATGAGAGGCGAGAATACAGATAAAATTTAATTATTACGTAATGAAATATGTTCAAATCAAATCAAGGTTATTTATCCTAGACAATACAAGGCTTTGTATACTTATTTCACAAGATGTCCATCTTTCCATTTATTTTCCTTCATATAAAAAATGCGCTTTTTAGTTTTCGTCTTGGTACAATATACAATTATTGCATAATAGCGAGGAAAATATGAAGATATATCTTTCATTTTTTTCAAACATTCATGCAATGAATTGTTTATCATATCAAAACAAGCAAAATCGTTGATTAAATAAACGTTAACTTTCAAATTTGGAATCGCTTTCAAAATAACTTTTATTTTTATCGCAAACTTCGACGAACAATAACTATAATGGGGAAAAATGCATCAGGTATCAGAAGGGGTGGGAAGTGATGAAATGCATGCCAACGGCCATGAAATATGAAGTTTTATGGCCCGAACACGTGATAATTAAGAACATTAGGACAATGCGTTGTGTAGAAGAATGATAAAGAGGTATAATGATAACTCTATGTATACATATAGCCTACACTTAAGTACCCGTGTATTGATTCTTGCAAAATGATTTTGATACATCTCTAGAAATAAAAACTCTCTTTTGTTTTAGCTCATTAGAATGACAAAGACATTTGTACTTTTCTGATTTATAAGACTGCCCTTCATCAATGGTTTGTTAGATGATTTGATGGTTTTGCTCCTTCAGTTCAATATTATTGAATCATATATAAAAACAAAAAAAGGAACAAGAAGGATATGGAGATAACGAACAGTATTCAATCTCAAAGTCCATCAAACAACATACAAAATAAATGCAGAGCAAAAACGGACCTCCGAAGCATCAGAGGTGGGATCTTTTTATTTACCCGTAAATTTAATTTTACATTCAAGTGTGGATGTATTTTAAGTAGATTTAGATTATAATCAAACGACTTAAAACAAAATATTTATTTATTGCTACCATGTATTTCTTTCAAAACTACTTTTACACCTATGACATTGAATTGAGGTAGCAAACCACGAAGCAAGAACTGATCGGTTATAATAAAGGAAATGGACAGAAAGATTCTCTTAATTTTTTAATACTTATTCAGAGGAAATTGTTAGTAATCAGACATTTTTCTACCTTACTATCCATTACATGCAAAAACATATTACCAGCTTATTTTCTCCTTCTTAAAAGTAATTTATCAATATTAATTCGCAGTGTCTCAAAACGTGAGTGTTTTTACGAGTGAAAACAAGATTTCAGTCTTCTATGCACATTTCATTGGAAAAAAATATATACAAACTTGATTTATTTTATTGAAACACTATAAGTACATTTTCATTTTTCAAATATGTTTGTAATGCAGATAATAATCAATTATATCAAGCTAAATTTGTTTGCATCGAAATTGATTCCTTATTATGATGATAATTAGCGATAAATATTAGAAAATCGAAATTCATTTGATGGTGGTCACGCTTGTCAAATACGGTGAAAAAGACTTACACAAGGACAAGAAGCTAAATGTCAATCAATTTCAAGTATCCGATGATAGACCTCATTTTATTTGATAAACGGAGGAATAAAGATTAAATCTGAAGGCGGTGCTTAGTATCATCTTGGGCTTTACAAATGTGAAGTTAGTCTACTGTGGCATGCCATGATCTTTGATCCCCTTTTAACTTGAACTTATGTATTTATTCGGTTCATTTTATCCCAATCTATACTTAAACGTGTACTTACCGACTATCTCAGGTCCTGTCAACTTCATGGAATATAATACAATTAACACAAAATGAATATTTCATCTGATATTTACACCACACTACACAATAAGCATGTGATATTTCATTCGGCAAGCTTTAACTGATACCGTCGTCTTCATCAGATGAAGTACGAATCGGCACTAGGTGTGATATTAGGTGATGTAAATCTAATTTGATGTAAACATTTTCGAAAAGGTGTCCACAAACATCTAATATACGATACCAATTTTTAAACTATCAGAAAAAGATGTTTTAACAACACTTTTCCTTTTAGGCTTATTTCCAAAAAAAAAAAAAGAAAAAAAATGCAGGCAAATCGTAAAAGGGGGGAGGGTTGTCAAAATTGATAAGGTAAGATTTTCAATGGTTTTTTTTTGCCCGACAAAAAATTAAAAAGTTGCAAATTTAGATTAGTCAATTTTAAAAAACTGAAAATTTTTACGCTCAATTTGACAAATAAATGTCATCTGTAATAAACTCACTATAACTGATGATTTTTATCTCTCCTGTTTCACATTTGCATTGATATTTTGACATCAATTGATGTAATTGTTGATTGACAATCAATAGTAATCCCCCTTTGTTTACATAAAATTGAAGACAGAAGTCGATGTAAATACTTACATGTGACGTCACTTCCGATATGAAAACAACAATTTTTGGATATCAACACGGCATCTAATTTGAGTTATAGCCTCATTCCTCAAGCGAAGCGCAGAGCGAGAAAGACAACATTTGGTAAAAAAAATTACCTGAAGTTTGGAAAGTTTCTTGCTAGCGTAAGCGAAAGGCTTTTTTTCATATCATTCTGTTTCAAAACTACCCCAAGATCTTGATTTGACGCATCATTCTGTAAATCAAAGGTTTTATTTTAATCGGGAAATTTGAGAACAAATGTTTTTTTCTATTAATGCATTTTCTTGTGGTTCTCTTCGAATGACTTTGTTCGGTAAGTCGTTTTTGGTGAGATCTGTTAAACACTAACAATAGCTGAAAAATTTGGAATGAATTTGCGATAGAATTGTACCACATCTAAAATGATCGCACTTGCTTTTTGTTGAAAGTTGTTAATAGTAAAAACGTTTTAGTAAGAAGTTTAAAGTTTAAAATTACTCATTTCAAGCAATATGTCCGAGACTTCTTTGACCAATAAAATAATTATTTGGTTTCACGGTCAAGTTACCCCAGCGAAGTCTATGCAGAAGTTCTCGAATCACGTGTTTTAAAAATTTATGAACATACACAATCATATCGTCTATAAAGTTATGAAAACACTCCATTGCGGGCCAAAATCATTATAACTATTCCAATCTTTAAAAATTGTCTAAAAATTATCAAGCAGTCAACGTGTTGACATGAATTTAATAAGTATTGAGTCCTCTACAAAAATTGTGAACTTCATGGCACCAGGGTCACTGTTTCTTGTGCTAGTTCGGAGCTATATAGATTATGTAGTGAAAATGCATGAATTTTTTGAAAAGCTTTTTCCCTGCTCCTAGGTATCGAAGAAACTATCTACATACATAGTTATGATGAGGAAAAGTGCCTCATCTACATTTGTGAATTTCATGGCAACAGGGACAGGAATTCTTGTCTTAGAGCGGGGCTCTATAGATTATATACTTCAAATGTATTATTTTTTTTTATTTTTCTTCACTGCTCCTGGGTATCAAACAAGTTAACTACATCTATAGTTATGAGGAGGAAAGGTGCTTCTTTGAATTTGTGAATTTCATGGCCTAAGCGTCAGGCTTTATGGCTTTGTAGTGGGAATATTGATGATTATATAGTGATAGTGCATTAAATTTTCAAAAATTGGGCATTAAATAAACTTTATACATAGTCAGAATGATGAACAAGAACCATTCTTTTCAGTTATTGCATGATTTTTATTTATTTCCCCTAGAAAGAGTATGAGCACTCTGTGTGATCAAACCTTACTTTTCTTTAAGATTGGTTTTAATTGGCCTTGTGATTCTGGAGAAAAAATGAAATTGTGAAAACTCTATGTTACTGCCGACAACAATGATAGACAACACACACATTTCGACTTGTAAACTTTTGATTCTGTCTAAATACTGTATTAAGAAATCAAGTGCCCCGGACGATCGGTTACAATGTATTGCCCTTGAGAAAGTTACAATGAATTTGGAATACAACTAGGTGTAAATCACCATCAAAATCAATGTCTTAGAGCCGAGTGAGATGTAAGACCAGTCGATGAGATGTTGGACCCCTTACGACACAGAATAGGCGGTGCTTCATCTCGTTTTCATTCGTTGACGTTTTACAGTACCAGACCTGGGGTACATCATAAAAGACAGTACAAAATACATGCAGTCAAAAACATTAAAATGATAGTTATAAAAAAAAACATTTATTGACTATGTTTTTTCTCGGACAAAATGCGTTTTATCGACCATCGCACCAAACTGCCTGCTTTCGGCCTAATAGTCCCAAGTAAACATTTTGGTTTTTGGGTCTGAAAAAATGCATGTTGCCCTGGAACTCGGTCAATAACTCTATATTATTAACCTATGACAATCATGTTTCCTAAAAACATTTAATCTTTTGTTGTAGAATCCAAAAAAGCATTCGAAAAGGAACTGCAACAGGGCTCTTGCAAAATTCGACAAGTTCGAATAATGGTTGTTGGTCACTACGGAGTGGGGAAGACAACATTGACATACGGTTTGATAGGAAAGGATAAAAAAGGGATTGAAAGTACGGATGGAATAGACCTGTTTCGTGCTCGATGTCGGATAGAGGGTTCACTTGAAGACAATCGAGAATGGTGTATAGGTTAGTTTTTCTTTTTATGAAATAAACGAAAACAATTGTGTTAAGTAAAAAAAATGAGTTTCTCGCATGGGTATTTAAACATTACAATCTGTTTATTTAAATCCAAACTTTCATGTCAATCAATATATTCATTTAAGCATTGAAATCATATTTTGGGATATCGTCGCTATCGCGCAGTATTCAATTTGTCGACACGGCAAGGTGTGTTATATGACCGAAGATATCCCAAAATATGTATTCAATGCTTATATCTACATTCTCTAATTTTTATTTATCATCAATTTTTATTTCCTTCATGTTTAATGTGAATTTAGCGCTCTTCGATTTTGGCGTGCTTGATAAACGCAATAACCGTTCGTGACGTCAAAAAGCCGTTTGTGACGTTTGAAAGTTAAATAATGCAAATAAAGATTGCGAGGAAATAAAACTACTTATTAGTTTTTAATGCACTTTCGCCGTATTATATGTTAATTTTACAAGGGTAGTTTTTTTTTAAATGAAATCGAGTCAAAACAATATACATCTTGGTTCGCGTGACAAGGTTCTGGTGTGTTATAGAAATTTGAACGTCGTGGATTTCTAATGGATTCAATAAAGAAAATTACAATGAATGTAAGTATAAGATTTTTGGCATGATGGGTTTTAATTCCTTTACACTGAATTACAGTTCAAGGAGACTTCTGTTCCCCTGCTGCCTTGGCAGCAGCACCTAATGTGTTACCTGCTAACAACACGCAACCAAGACAAAGTACAGAAATATCTGACGAAACACCGGAAATAATGAAAATAAAAACAAGCTTAGAAGACGAAAAACAGAAGCAGACATTAAATTCATGCCAGGATTCTAGTAGTAAAACTCATGAGACTAGAATTCCTTTATCTAAATCTGTAAATAATTCCGATAAAACCTCCCGGCAATACGAAACTACACATGAAGACATTTCTCAACGTGCAAAACCTGATCATTCATTCAAGGGAAGAGAAGAAAGAAGCAAATTTTTTTCAGATTTTTACCAAAAAACACAGGAGGCACGGAGAGCAAAACTTGAAGTTCGAATGAAAGATATTTTTATCGACATGTGGGACTTTGGAGGTCAGAATGTTTTCTACACCACTCACCAGAGCTTTCTCACGAGTCGATGTATATATCTGCTTGTCATTAATTGTGCCAAGGACCTAAATACAACACTTCAGGACAGAGCATTATATCCAACACAACAATTAGAGCCTAAAGTTGAAGGTTCGATTAATGACTAAATTATCGATAAAACACAATCCAGATTTCTTTTAGATTATAATATATGCCAATTTAAAAAGTCTCTCAAATATCACTTCTGAAGTTTTAAAAACTAGGTTGCATTGTTCTTAATAAAGGGGGATCACTTCCATGTGTTAGATTATGCTTCATCTACATTCTTATCCACACATAAAAACAAAACATTTGAAAAAATAAAACAGAAAGTACTTGAAACAACTTCTATTTCCGTGTGACACACACTTTCAAATGTCTGATTTATTAATAATTGACTATCTCGTTTTCAGACTATATAGAATTTTGGATATCTACAATAACAAACTATGCAAATAGCGAAAAACCCGGATTTCCTCGTATCATTCTAATAGGGACACATGTTGATGAACTTGTAAGTATTGTTTTTATCTACACAAAAAACACCAATTAGAAAAAAAGTCCATTATATTTTTATCCGTGTAATGTTAATCGCTCGCGCGAGGAACATTTTTTTTTCTATAAATGGACAGGTTTCGTCTACATCAACGCTGCATGTTCATAAAATTCATTGCGTTCAATCTGATAATGAAGGCAAAATGTATTCCTTTGACAACCCTTGCAGAAATTGTAGAAATACCTTCTATATTACTTTCTCAATATTTACACCTACAATTAATGCATTTCCAAAGAAACCTTTTTAAGGAGGAGTACTCCTTAATTTGCTCCAGAAATACTCGGAATACTTCGGGCACCATCGGTAAAAATGTCGAGTATCGACTGCTACGTCCGAAAAGTTCTTGGCCTCTCGTAAACTATTTCATTGTTTATAAAAATGTGTTAAAATTCCATTTTTAAGAAAAGAAATATTGCATTTCGATGTTTCTTTTTTTTACTTTTATTTAATTTATTTATTCTGAAAATTCATCTTTAGCCAATAAGTTTCCCCCCTTTATTTCATGGCGTTTTAAACGTGCTGATATTTTTAGTAGTGCGCATGTGGGTTAGATTCCTCAAACTTAGCTAGCCAAGGGTTTCAGATCCGCTTCACATCTCAAACATAGTTAAGATTTCGGATCAGAAAACTTTGGCTAGCAATGATGAGATATATAATGCTAATTTTAGACTGATTATTTTAATGCCGATTCCGATGGCAGTATCTTATCCGCATATCGGCCAAAATATTAAAAGAAGATGTGATCAGTTAAATTTTAATTTAAAAAATGAAATGTTTCCCGTTGTAAATTAATGCGCTACAGTATTGTTCAATACAAAATTAAGCGATATATTCCAACAATATATTTTTTTTGTAAAAACTCTGAATGAAAAAATTAAACATTCAGAAAGCAGTAACTTCTTTTCTTTCCTAAAAAATCGGTAAAATAACTTTTATAAAAATTTTCACAAGTGAGAATCCTTTTCTTCAAGACCTCATTTATATCTTTATTTATAATTGATTATTCTGCAAGTAAGTTTTCTGCAAGTTGCGATAAAGTCGATATGCAATGACCGAAGAAACAAAAGGGGGGGGGGTGTCTTTCCATACCACGAGCATAAAATGACACCCTGTATGAAATATTAAATAATTATTGCACTGATGTTTTAGATTTAAATATGAAATTTAGAATAATTAAGTTGTAAGCTTCTAATTCTATTAAAATTATTATTTTAACAAAATAAACAGGATTAAATCACCATCAATATTTGAACGCAAAATTAAAGATGGTTGCACGAATATTATGGCAATATTTACGATAATCATTGCTACATACACCGTGTAAATATTTATCTTCAAAGCCACGGTTTTTCAGCACGTAATCTGAAGTGCGCTGTGGGGAAAAGGATAACGTCATCAAATAGTAACAAATGTAATGCAACTATTACGTCACAGACGGTGCAATAGGCAAAGAGTTAATGCAATCTTTAAAAATTTCATCTTTACCCCCCGGACATTAAACATTCAAACTGTTGGCATGATTGTAATCAGCATTGAGACTGCAACGACAATTGTAAAAAAAAAAAACGTGCCCTTTGGGTCAAGTGCCCCTTCGAAAATTGTGGATTTTGTGGCCCCTGGGTCAGAGGCTCTGATGTTAGGGTGGGGCTATAGCTATTGATTATATATTGAAAATATATATTAATTCGTTGAAAATATTATCCTCTGCTCCTGGATCTGGATCTTAAATAAACTAACTTAGTATATTGTTATAACTAAGAAGAGTGCATCTTTCAAAATTGTGAATTAATTGCAAAAGGGTCAGGGGTTCTTGTGTTAGGGCGGGGCTCTATTTATTATAGAGCGAAAGTGCGATAAATTCTTACTAATCTCCTCCTCTGAACCTGGGTTTTAAATAAACTAACCTACTAAATAGTTATAACGAGCAAAGGTGCCTCAATAAAATTTGTTCATTTCTTGGTCCCTGGGTCAGAGATTTGGTGTAAGTGGGGGGCGCTCTTTTAACTATATACCGTAATACATTATTTCCTTTAAAAGGGCTACTTCTTTGCTCCTGGGTATTAAACAAACTAAGCATAAAGTTATCATGAACAAGAGTGCTTCTTCCACAATAGTGAATTTTATGGCCCCTGGGTTGTGGTGTTATGGCGGGGATCTCATGATTATATAGTGAAAAAACTTTGATTCTTAAAAAAACCTAATCTCTTCTTCTGGGTATTAATCTAATGAACTATATACATACCAATGACGAGGAAGGATGCGTTTTCCAAAATTGTCAGTTTCATGGCTTCCCAGTCAGAGATTCTGGTGTTAAGGCCGGACTCTAATGATTAAATAGTGAAAATGCATGAATTCTTGAAAAATCTTTTTTCCTTCATTGATTGATTGATTGTATATTGTTTAACGTCCCTCTCGAGAATTTTCACTCATATGGAGACGTCACCGTATCACGGTGAAGGGCTTCAAATTTTGACCTTTACTCGGCACTCAGGCCATTGAGCAGTGAGGAATCTTTATCGTGCAAACACCTGCCGCTGACACGGGGCCTCGGTTTTTAAGGTCTCATCCAAAGGACCCCAGCTTTCACTTCAAAGCGCAGAGTGCATGGCGAAGGAACTGTTGCTACCCATTTTATCGACTAGGTCAATCATGGCCGAGACACGAACTCACGACCCCCCGATCACGGAGCGAACGCTCTACCGACTGAGCTACCGTGGACGGTCTTTTCCTTTGATCTTGGGTATTATGCCAAAGATCTAAGTATATTAATTTTATTTTTGACAAAAAATGTGCATCTATCATGCCCCTAGGTCAGGGGTATCGAGGGTTTGGGGTTATAAAGTCTGAAGAAATTAATTCTTTTGAGTCTGTTCTTTGTTATTAATCAACCATTTATGATGAAATTTTCCAATTTTAAAATATGTGGCCCCAGGGTCAGTGGTTCCTGTAGGTAGGTTGCACAACTGGTTATAAAGTGGAAATACTTTTTTCTCTTTGTTACTCTGATCTTCCTCTGGATATGGTTCCTCCTTCAAATTAACGAATTTCATGGCCTCTGGTTTAAAAGACCATCCATATTCAATATTTGAAAAGCTGTTACAAAATACTCAGGTGACTTACAAAATACTCAGGTGACTTATAAGGCCCGCTGGCCTCTTGTTCAAATATATGTTGAAGTACTTATATTTTTGTAGAAGTAAAGTCTGAAATTTTGGTGTTATTTTAGAATCATGAAAAGTCCTGATAAGAGTAAACATGGGTTCTGTGTAGTATTTTAAAATATTGTGCAACGGCCGGTTGCTAAATCAAAATAGAACACATTAATTGGTACAAGAGAATGAGTTATCATTTTAAATCCGTAAATACGAATTGTCTAAATCAAGAGATTAAAGTGATAATCAGTGGGAACGTATAAGGCTTGGGGCGAGATTCATTGTAGAATTATGCATTACATTACCATTTCTTCAAGAAATTGGGAATTGAATTACCATTACCATTATTATATTCGTAACGCAATACACACATTACCAAAACCTAAGTCAAGTAATGCATTACCATTACTTTTGGAGGTTTTGAAAATTGAAATACAAAACTTTGCAATTTTTTTTTTCATAAGTATGCTTCCATTCCTCTCAAAACTAAGAATTATATATGATAATCCACATTATTTTCAAATAATTGAATATATATAATATGTAACACTGTCAATAACGTACATTCTTTAGAAGTTAAAACTTTTAGATTATCAGTAAATAGTATAAAACATGAATAATATGCTTTTTTAAAAACTATTGTATATAGTGTACCTATTAATGTCATAAAGCAATTTAACTTTTGGGCACTTTAACCCCTGTCTAAAATATCTAATAATAAAGCATAGATTGTTCTTATCTATAACCTTATGAAAAAATAGGTAAAAAAAAAAGCGCAGCACAGTTAAGGTTAAAGTAAAAGTAAAGAGGCGGGGTCTAATTTGTTCAGGAAATGACGTCACACATAAAATAAAGTCTTAAAAAATACCACAAAATAAAATTATATCTTATTTCAAACAGCTGGATAGTCGTATATTGCATACAAACTTATTTTTAAGCAGTATTGTCGTTTGTTAAATACCGCACAACAGTATATAAACGATGCATCGATCGCAATGCACTTGTCAATGTGACGTCATTTCGCAAAAATGACGCAGTTTGTACACAGTGAGAGGCTAATCAAGTCACATGTTTAACAATGAAAATGTTTTGTTCTCAAATAGAATATTATTTGCAATAAAATAAAAGGTCGTTAACTTGGAAGCGATGTCTATTTTCGTATTTTTTATTTATTAAATTTCCGTACATTCTCTGGAAAAGTGATACTGTCGTCTGTTTGTATGCAAATTCATTGAAAAGTAATGGAAGGGTCCTTATAAAATGATTTGTTGCAAGGGTATACCCTCAATTTATCTTGAAAAGTGCTGCGAACCTCATGAAATCTTGCAATTAAATTAATTATGGCTATATTTAACCCCCATCCCCGCAATCACGCATTTTAACGCATATACCGTTGCCCCGCAATCACGCATTTTAACGCACTTACAGTTTTTGTTCTACAATGAGGCACAGACATGTATATTTGTATATATTTTAACATAAAAATTTTACCGGAAAATCAGATAATTAAACTTAATGACGTCATAATAAGAATATACGTAATTATTTGTGTTAGAGTTCGGGTTTGCAACTGATTAAATGGAACCTTACCATAGTAAACGGAAATACTCATGGTAAATTTGTAAGGGTTTTCAAAAATGACGGAATTTTCCTCTGATTTGTTTGATGATGACAGTGACTGCCACAGTACTTTAAGTGATTTAAGCTCTGAAAATCTTTCGTTTTCGAGCCTGTCTGATTCGGACCTAGATCTAACAGATGCAGAATCTAATGATGAACAAGGAATGGCACCAAAATGGACTTCCATCTTACATGATATTGATGTACCACCCTTTGTTTGTACTACGGGGCCAACGGAGAAAGTGCAATGTAGTGAAACAGAAAAAGATTTTTTCGAAAATATTTTTGATTCAGATTGTATTTCTACATTAGTAACAGGCACTAACAAATATGCCCTCGAGGAACAACAGAGAAAAGGTTTGTTATTAATTTACAGTTATAATATAAGTAATGTCATGTAAATATGATTGTAATATTTATCAAGGAAAATTGACATGAAATTAAAGAATAGAGCTTAGGCAGAAATAATATTAAATTTCGTAAAATTTTATAGCACTTCATACGAATCAAGTGTTTCATAAAAAGTTATTGAGAATTTAACACGCATGCTGATATTGAACAACCTTTTTTCATTTAAAAATCTGCAACTTGTGCATAAGTTTATCTATTCAAAATATATAACTTTGGTCAATATATAGCTTATCAGTTTAGAAAATGACAAATATGACTTACAACATATACCCTAATATAAGGAAGGTAAAAATAAATATACATGTATAAATAAAGACCTTAAGTTTTATAATTATATTGTATACCTATACAGTGTGTATATAATATATTGTATTTTATATCATTATTTTAAACAAATAAATTGTAGAAGCTAAATCATTGAATTAGTTAATTAAAGGGAACTATACTTACTTAAAGTCAACACGTACACATATAAACATGCGTTTTTTAAATTTTATATATACTACTACATCCTAGAAAAATGCCCATGTGCTAAAAACTTATTATTTATCAAAAATGTATGAAATACATGCTGTTCTTTTTATTTATTTTTCTGTGTATCATACGATAAAAAAATTGTAGAACATCGCGACTACATCTCATTTTGACTGAAAATGAAATGAATGCATAATTTAAACAATTTTAAAAATAATACTGACTCGAAGTTAATATCAACTCACATTGTAGTACGTGCCACTTTTTTGAAAGGTGGGGGGGGGTTCCTCCAATTTGCTGTATAAATATTAATTTTTTTTATAGTACTGAAACTTATCACACATTTTCCAGGTAGTCAGTAATAAATATATTAGGTGAAAGGTTAAAATTCTTAAAACAACTGGTGAAAGAAGGGGGGAGGGGGTGAACTAATACTATTTCCTGCAAAACACTATGAAATAGTTGCGCGTTATTTCGAAAATATTTTTATGTATTGAAATGGTGCCACCATGTATAGAATTAATGCAGGCATATATTGCACTTCAATAAATTTATTAATTCTATTTCAAGTTGAACATATACATGTGAATTCACATCCCTAGATTAAATCATTAAAAGGTTCATTCTATTTTTTCAATGTAGGTCATGATTCTTTGTGGTATGAATGTACATACAATGAGATGCAACTGGTTTATTGTGATGGTGCAATCTTGCCCATTATAGATGTATGGTAAAGATAGATGACCCTGTAATACGTATTAAAATTATAAATACAAGAACAATAACTCTGCATGCAAATTTTCACAAGCAAAGCAGTTATAACATAAAATAAAACCAAAATTTCCAATGTAAACTATCATCCTTTTTAACAACAATGTTTGTCATAAACTCATTATTAATAATCTTAGAATATTCATAATTTCTGATGAACACAAAGTAGGTAAATTTCAAATAACAGATAACCTCATGCAAAACTCTCAAATTACATGAATTGAACAAATAAAGAAAAATGAGTTTAAATACTTTCAAAAATAGATTACAATTCATCAATATTTAAAAATAACGCTGTGTTAATTTTTTTCATTCAACACACAATCAACCTTACCTCCCATGAGGTGCAAAGCTCTGCTATATACAAAAGTCAGCTGTCTAGCTGTCTCAATAATATGGTACGTGTTCTGGTAATGGAATAAACTCAGTCCACACTCATTTTCAAACAAGGAAAATCAAATTCAGCTCAAAGCAAAAACTTCTAAAAACTGCACTAGAACACACACACCCATCATAGCGACTAAAATCACCTGACCAATCCAGAATGGCCACTTCTACTAGATCTATAAATAGCTATAAATCTACAGGTTAACCCAAAAGAAATAACTAAATACTTTATTAGATGCGTATGGAGAATGTGAAGGTCGTATGATACCAATGTCCAGTAGTTGTCTCAGATGCTAACTTACTTCGTCAAACATGGATGAATGTGGTACTTGTGAGAAAGAAGAATGGGAGTCTGCGATTATGCGTCGACTACAGACAACTGAACCAACTGACTAAGAAGGACAGATACGCACTCCCAAGACTCGAGGATCTCTTAGATTGTATAGCAGGAAATAAGTTCTTCTCTCACATCGATATGAAGTCAGGATATCATCAGATGGATATACTGGAAAGCCATAAGGAACGCACAGCATTTTCTGTTGGACCGTTAGGATTTTATGAATTCAATCGAATGCCGTTTGGACTTACTAATTCTCCGGCAACATACCAAAGACTTATTGAGAACATCGTAGCTGACCTGAATTTGAAAGTGTGCTGTGTATTCATAGACGATGTGATAATTTTTGGCAAGACAGGATAAGAGAGGCTACACTGAAAATAGCTCCATCCAAATGTCAATTCTTCAAGAGGAAAGTTAAGTTCATTGGCCATATTGTATCACAGAATGGTGTCGAGATTGATTCTGAGAAGACAGAGAAAGTTGTTAATTGGCCGAAACCCAAAACACCACAGGATATACGCAGATTTCTCGGATTCGTCGGATATTATAGACGGTTTATTGAGAATTTTAGTAGGATCTGCAGGTCGTTAACTGACTTAGTGCCATCTCCTCTCAAGAAGAAGTCTAAAGGAAAGAACAAACAGATTAAAGAATGGCATTGGGGAATAGAACAGGACAAAGCCTTTGAGACACTGACGACTCACTTAGTTTCTGCACCGATATTAGGATATGCCGACAGTACCTTACCTTATGAGTTGCATACAGATGCCTCAGGTGACTCACTAGGAGCAGTTTAATATCAGGAGCAAAACAGAGTGAAGCGTGTCATCAGCTATGCCAGCCGTGGACTCAACAAAGCAGAGAGAAATTATCCTCCTCATAAGAGAGAATTTTTGGCATTGAAGTGGGCAGTTTGCGATAAGTTCAAGGATTACCTGTATGGCCAACATTTCACAGTCTTTACAGATAACAACCCTGTTACCTATGTGTTGACTACAGCCAAATTGGACGCGATTGGAAATCGGTGGTAAGCAGCCCTTGCATCTTTCAACTTTGACATCAAGTATAGAGCAAGAAGGAACAATGCTGATGTTGATGGTCTTAGTCATCTGCCCATCAACACTGAGACTTTGCAAGTCATTTGCCAGTCAACTGTACCAGCTTATGTAGAATTTCTGTCTTTGTCTCCAACACTAGTTGTTGATGATGAGGATCCACGATGAACTAGAACAGGAAATATTATTGATTGGTGTAAAGCCCAAGATCTAGATCCAGATTTCAAAAGAGTGAAGGAGTATGTTAGATCCAAAGTTAAACTATCCAGGAAGAAAGTAGGACAAACCCCCTGTTACGACAATTTAACAACTTGAGGATAATAGATGATGTGTTGCATCGAAAAACAACAACAGACGAAGGAATGCACATCAACTTGTCCTACCCATTGCACATGCATCAACTGTGATAGAGGCAATGCACAACGACATGGGTCATCCTGGGAAAGACAAAACTTTGTCGCTTATCAAGGATAGATTTTACTGGCCTGGAATGCACAGCGATGTGGAGACATGGATCAGTGAGTGTGGAAGATGTACTAGGAGGAAGACACCAACCAATCAACGAGCTCCTCTTGTGAACATCACCACCAGTGCACCATTGGAGTTAGTCTGCATGGACTACTTGAGTCTGGAAACATCCAAGGGAGGATACCAACACATCCTGGTGATCACTGACCATTTTACTCGCTATGCAATTGCAATACCAACCACGAACCAGTTAGCCAAGACCACAGCAGAAGCATTCTTTAACCACTTTATTCTCCATTATGGAATACCAGCCAGAATTCATTCTGATCAGGGTGCCAACTTCGAGAGCAAGGTGATTAAGGAATTGTGCAGTATTACAGGTATGTGTAAGTCAAGGACAACGAGCTACCATGCGATGGGAAACGGGATGTGTGAGGGATTCAACAGGACTCTGCTTGATATGCTTGGTTCCTTACCATCTGAGAAGAAGGCCAATTAGAAAGCATACGTCAATCCTTTAGTACACACCTACAATTGTACTCGTCACGAGAGCACTGGACAGACACCTTATCTGCTAATGTTTGGTAGAAATCCTAAATTACCCGTGGACATGACTTTTGGTTTAAGAGAGAATGAGAAGGAACCAACGACTCAGTATGTAGCTGACCTGCGACGCAGAATACAACAGGCATATGAGTTAGCAGCAGCAGCATCTGAGAAAGCACGGAATAAGCAGAGGGATACCTACAACACAAAGGTAAGAGGCGGAACAGTGAAGATCGAGTTCTGGTCAAAATAGTAGCTTTTGATGGTAAACACAAGCTTTCTGACAGATGGGAACAGGAACCTTACACCGTTACACCAAATGGAGACATTCCTGTTTTCACGGTCAAGAGGGAAAATGGTGAGGGCCGGACTCGAACATTGCACCGTAATCTCTTACTACCAGTCGGTTTCCTAAATGATGCACCAGCAGTACCAAAACCAGCTCCAAGAAAGGTTAAGACTAAGCCTGCAGTACAAAGAATTGATGAGGAACAAACTGCTACCATTCATGACAAAACCAATGATAGTGACTCTGAGGATGAGACTGAATGGAGAGTAGAAGTTAGTCAAGAAGAGCCTGAGGACAGCAGTCCAGTGATTGCTGAGGAATCTGATGTAGTTCAGGAGACTAATTTACCGAATATTGTGACAACTAGCGCTAGTGGAGAAGGAGAGATTGCTCAGGAGAAAATTCCAGAGGCAGCACCATCTCAGGAAATAGAAGTTCCTCTGAGAAGGTCGACAAGACAAAAGAGACTACCTGTACGTTACCAAGCAGGAGATTTCATACTGAATAAATCTGCAGTGCGTCTACCACCTACTTAAAAAGAAGATTGGGAAAAGAAAGTTTCATGCATTACTTCTTTAGTTTCTTATTCTTCTTTGTTTTCTAATTTACAGGAAGAAGCTGGCAGAACTATTCTCGAGATTGTCATCCATGCTTTTGAAACACATGAGCCCGAAAAGTCGTTATGTAGTGTATATTTGCATCTGTAGCTCTCCCTTTTCTTTATTTTGAAAATTTCCAACATTAGCAATGAAAATGCGTGCTTTCAGTTAATTTGAGGAAATACTGGCATCACATCCGGAAGAGAAAGAAGGATATTTTTTCCGGACTTTGGGTACAAGACTTATAATTAACGGGTACAAAACCTTGAAAACCCAAAATATTGTCAATAATTTTATTAAAAATGCTATTTTTTTTATTTCTGTTCAGGGAGCTAAAAAATCAACTTCCGGTAATGGAATGAAAATTATTCAACCGTTAAATAACTGATTTGGCAAAGTAAAAGATTTCCTAACTTTTTTGGTCTATAGTTAAATCCCGTATATAATTTTCACCTCTTAAATTTGGGTGTTGCGTTTCTATTGACGGTGAGTATAAATTCCTAAATAAAAAAAAAATAAATGCACAAACTGAAAAAAAAAAATATGTAAACAAAAGAAAATAAAGTGTTTCAAGATTTGTTTACACTAACTACCCTAACTTACGGATCCGTTAACCTTGACCTTTTAGTAAATGTATGTCTGTATGTGTATATAAGTATAAAGTACCAACGACAGACACAAGTGATAACTATAAACAAACAAAATAAATAAATTCAATTCAATGAATAATAAACACAAATACTGCTAAAATTCATGAAAAATTAATTAATTAAAAACATATAAAATTTCACTCTATTCAGTGACAGAAGAAATAACTCCAACAGAAATAACTAAATACCTTACCTGTAAGACTTCATAAATAATAAAATAACAAAACACATACTTTAATTTATAGCTTGAATGAAATAAATCTTTATTTAAATATTTCAATTTAAACTCTGAAAATGATAATTAAATCAAAGAAAATTCCTGAAAAATAAATTTATTCAAAACATATAAAATTTCACTCTATTACACAAGTAAACTTGCCTGTCTTCAAATACAGTATATGTATCCCAAAAGTAAATAATAATTGGAGCATTTTTTAAAGTTTTATTTCTTTTTTTTTAATGTAGTTTTGATTGATTTACTAATTTGATGTGTTAATTCCTTGATAAGGGGAGGAGAACTTCATGCAGCCCCAAACTTTCCGATACAGGGGGTATATCTTCTTTGTAAGATAAATAAAATCAGGAGTTACTTAAAACCGTTAAAGTGATTAGGTCGTCTACTGAAGCATATGACCTCATAAGGAAGACAAAATAGACATTAGATAATTTATTAACAAATAATCATTCCATTATGTTAAAGGATTAGTGAAAAATACTTGGAAATTAAAAGGAAAGGGGCAAGATCTCCATCCTCCCCCTGCTTGTTAGTGATCTGCGAATGCAGGGACTGGACGTCGTTTAATCTGAGTCGCTTACTATTAGTAAGGAGATCAGAGGTTAGGTACTGTGTTATATAGATACTATAACCTTACATGGAACAATAAAATCATAGTAGAGACCACAGGTTTCCAACATAATCCATAATTGTTAAACTCTTATATATCATTTATCTTATAATATTGCAGTTAATGTTGCTTAACACGCCCCCCCCCCCCTCTTTCTACTCAAAAACCTATCAGATGGTTATTCCTTTGACAAAAATAAATCTTCTGTGCTTTTATTTTACACTGTAAAGGCTTCACAGTATTACGATTTATTCTGTTTTCACTTTACATATGCATCGCACTTCATTTTGTAGCGGAGTAAACAAGCCCGATAGTCGTGAACTGAGCAGGGGACCTAAGGTCCTAGCTGAGCGTACGTTTTATCCTTCTGTACAGTAAGGATGCTGGGCGAAAATTACGTAATACACAGATACTTGCAGAACCAAGGATCAGAAATATCCCATCCGGAATTATTTACCAAAAATTTTTACACACATGTGATTAACAAAATATTACAAATAAAATAGACTTCATTAAAATTATAGTAAAATAAAAATTATGACATTTACAGTCCTCTCCCATAACATTTGATAGGACAGGCTATTCCTCTTTACAGATTACCGTTAAACAATATACAGCAAAACACGGACATTATGGGGGCCGGGGATATTATTTAGTGAGCTCACTGCTCACAGTGCCTCTAGTTTTTTTTTTTTTTTGGAATTTTTTTGGTCTTTATTATAACGAAAATGGATCTATAAATACTTTTATTGCAATTTTTAAGTTTTATTTGCAGATATATCTATTTATGCATTGTATTTATATTTTACGAGCAATATATATTTTGTTTTTGCATTCTTTTCTTTTTTGTATTGGTTATTATATAATCATAGAAACAAAAATATCATTAGTTCATTAATTTCAGTCGTGACATCGACTACCTTATGAAAAAAGTGCATAGAGATGTTCAAGCGGAAACCAAGCAAAAACCAATGTATGAGAGTTCATTGAAGCGCTTATTGTTCCTTCAAGGCGGAAATTAACTATGTTGGTCGAAATATCATTGTGGAGCATTTAAGTGAGAAACATTTTTTACACTGTATATTTCTTTATTTCGATAATTTACTGTTTTTAACAGGATGAAATGCTATTAAATAATTAATAAAAATGTTTATTCTTTATAACTCATCTGAGCCGAAGGCTTAAGTGACCTTTTCTCATTAAATCTGTTCATGTGTCCGTCTCTATACCTTATACATTTTCGACATTCTATCAACAACCACAAGAACCACTGGGCCAATTTCAATCAAACTTAGTACAAAGCATCCTTGGGTAGAGAGAGTTTAAATTTAGCAAAATAAAGCAAAAAGTCTCAAAAAATCAGATGAAAGTTATGTGTAATATTCCCGGGGTAGAAAAGCTGAAACTTATGTGGAAGCATACTTAGGTAGTGTAGATTTTAAATTGTCCAAATTATTACCATTGGGGTAGGGTGTGGTCACAAAAAGTATCACCAGGCGGAAATTTGGTTACGAACAGCATGGGTATCGATTGATTGTATATTGTTTAACTCCCTCTCGAGAATTTTTCACTCATATGGAGACGCCACCATATGCCGGTGTAGAGCTGCAAATTTTGTCCTTCACTCGGCACTCAGGGCCATTGAGCATGGAGGGATCTTTATCGTGCCAGCACCTACTGCGGGACCTCGGTTAATACGGTCTCATCCGAAGGACCGGTCTCCACGTCCCGCAGTGGGATTCGAACCCGCCACGTAAGTATTGACTCTTTACTTCGCGACTCTAGAGCAGACGCTTTAACCACTGCGCCACGCGTGCGACTACAGCATGGGTTAGCTTAAATGTAAGAAATCCTAAGAAAAGAATGAAGACAAATATTATTTATTCTGTTTATGTTTAGTATTTTCTTTATACTAAGTATTAAAAAAGGAACAACTTATCTTAGTTTAAACTTCATCTTATTGAAAACAATTCCATAATGAACCATAATTATTATTGTTTGCACGTTTTATATTTTCTACAGTCTTATACAATTTGCTATTAAAATTATTTAGTGGCCATTATGAATATTTATATAATATTTTTGTGTTTTGCATTCACGATGCCTCAATAGTAGTCAAGTTTAAACACATGGTGCATTAGCAGGAATAGTCTTTGGATTTTCCTGTTTGCCTGAACATGACAAGTAGAACTTAGAGAAATATGACTTGTCAGCAGATATGGCACCTGATCCAACCTCTGATGTTTTTATTGGTCCGTATTTGTATTCATGGGGAATGAAGATATATTTCTTCTAGGGGTGGACATCTGTAAAGATCATTGACTCCTTTATTTTTAGCAGTTACTGAGTGATTCATTACTTTTTAAAATGATGATGTAATATTTTCAGATCTGAGCATATATTGCTTTGCTCATTGCTACCGAAGTTTATATTTTTTATGGGTTTGACGATATAGATACTGTTTATTCAAGTATGACCAAGAGATACATTTTCTTCAGGATTTATTTTATGAAAGTACCGAGAACTATTTTGAGCGACATTAATTCTAATGTGAAAAGAGGCATCATTGTCAAATGTATTTTATGCACTTTTTTGTCTTATTTTGTTTAATAAATTGTTATTTTAAAATATTATCATAATTATCAGACTATACTTTCAAATTGTTTTAGACCAGTAGTGATAGAATATTCTTTAACCTTTTCATCCTTTTTATTCTTTTTACGATGTGTGTTTTAGATATAATTAGTTATTCGCCTATATGTATTTCTAAACAGTCAATATGGATATAGTAGATTAACTTTAAATAAATACTTGAATCGTTCTTTTCTCTCCTGTTTTGTCAAGTAAGTTGTTTTATTGTGCAAGAAAATCTTTGTTATCCGGTGTATTTCGTAATCTAATATCATTTTTCACGATGCGAAGTAATACGTTCTTTTTTTTTTAAGTTTACCAAGTCACAACCAATTTTGACAATTCTGTAAATTGTAATTTAATCAGATGTATATAGACAAGATCTTATTTATGTTCAAAAGAAAAAAATGTTGTTCATGTGATCATTTACTTAAAAACCGGTTGTGGTTTTCATTTTAAATAAAACTTGGCAATCATTGTTTACCTTGTTTCTTTTGATTAATTAATTTCTTCTTGAACAAAGAACAAGGGTTGTCCCTAACTGTCGTAGACAATGTTCAAAACTTTTTAAACATGCAACGAACACAAACCAAATTTTGCATAGGCATATTATATTCAATTTTTTAATTTTATTATGAATTTTTAAACATATATTTTTCATATTATTAAAATTAAGATGATTTATATGACTGCTGATAAGGTCTGTTGGCGAACAAACAGAATTCGGAATAAATTATGCACAGCTCAAGGCACTTTTTAAGCTCAAATGGTTTTTTGCACAAATTAAGGTCACATTGGTATGATATACTGTTGTGTATCGAGGCATTAAAATACATTTTAAAAGTATTTGCTTACATAATTTGAGTTTTACCGGGAGTATTTCATTTACTAAAACATAATTCACACATATCAATTGGCAGAACTTTGATATATTCATTGCTGAAAAATAAAAACTACTATCATTTGAATTTTTGTGGTTTCATGCCAATTACAAATATCTTTTTATTCGTTCTTTTTAAAGAGCATTAGCTCTTTGCAGAAATGTAGACCTGGGCACAAATAAGGTACTGTAACTTGTATTTTCTGTACATTTTGACTCTTGTTTTTTGGCTTTTGGTGATAATATTATTTTTTATCTGTTTGACTGCTTTGTTTGTTAAAAAGGTGGGATTTTTCAGAGTCAAGTTAAAAAATCTGGACTCATGAGAGATTCATCCCACTGCGAAATTCTTATCTTTCTAACCGTAAATGCAGAAGAATTTTCCTTTTCATAGAAGGAATTTACCACATGTATTTATATAAAAAAAAATAATCAAGTCTTCATTATCCTAACTTAGTGTGTTTTCTTTCTCAATGTTATCCCTTTTCGGCACTACATAACCAAGAGGAGTATTGTAAATGAACATAAAAATTTTAAAATACTTACTTTTAAGAAGAAAAATTCAAAATTTCAACTACATGGTATCAAAGAAGGTTCGATTTATACAGCTGTTAAAAACCTAAGGTAGAATCGTCGACAATCGTATAATTTAAATATAAATTCCCCTTAAAACATCCACTTTGGGAACTTAAGATAATAATTTTAAAAGACATCTATGCTTGAACATTATATATGTTATATAACGTTGGGTCATGTCATTGTACTGCTGTTTGAAAATTGTATTTTTTGTTACAACAATGTGACCTTAATTTGTGCGAAAAACTATGTTAGCTTAAAAAAGTGCGCTGAGCTGTATTTAGCTATAACATTTGCTTTTATTTCTCTAGTACTGTGTAAAACATTGAAACTCAACTTTAGATAAATGAAATCTGAATCAAAATCTTAGTAATATGTCAAAATTTCATATAAATAGCATATTTATATTTAAGGTTCATTAACTCTCTGCTCACTCAAATAAAATGTTGCTTGATTCTTAAAGATTTTCCAAAAGAATTGCATTTTTAAAGTAAAATACAATCAGTTATAACATAGCTTGCAGGACAGAGTTGGACAAAAAAGACAATTCAACTTGGCAAATTTACAAAAGAGTAATAGACATTCATGTCTTTCAGAGTTATCCCTCTTATCAAAGTATCAGTGTACCCCTTAAGGTAGGACCAAACAGATAGGTCAAATTTATCCTCAAATTCAATTTTTCGAAACTTTCATATTTTGTTCTTGGATACAAAATCTCTATTAATATATATTATGAAAGAAATTCAACCGCACATTTTTTGCCCACATAGTCTGAAATATGGCCTATAAGACCCTGTAAGAAGATTGTGAAATCAGACATTCGTCATGAGAATGAGCCTTCTTTTAGAAAATTTTATTGCTCTATTGCAAATTTGTGTGATACTTTTCATAAAGATAACCTTTTTGTTACTTTAAATCAGTAAGTCACATTGATACTGAAAATTTGGGTTTAATATCAAGTAAAATATAACATACATTGTGTCAGAAACTGAAAATTCACATGTAAATATCCAACAGTTTAAGGTTTCTTGAGAGAAAATGTATAATTCAATTTTTACAAAAAATCAGCAAAATGATTCAAATGGGCCCTAAAAAAAATTCTGAAAATAAAGAAAATTGAACCTATGGTTTCAGGTATTTTAGTGATTTAAAAAAAATCAATAGCAAAAAAAAAAAATAAAGATTCAGTAGATGGCGTCACAATATTTGACTTTTGACCTCTTCATTTGACCTTGACCTTTCTAGTACAAAAAGAAAGGAGACTCCTTATATATGTGTCCAAATATCACCCCTCTATTATTTATGGAACAAAAGTAACACTGCATTTTATTATACATATATTACATGGCTTCGAGGGCAGCATACCAGAATATTTGCCCCAAGGTGACAGGAAAGCCCTGGAGTGTTATGTCGCCCGATGCTGCAGGCAGAGGGCGACATAACACTCCAGGGCTTTCCTGTCACCGAGGGGCAAATATTCTGGTACTGCTGCCCGAGAATTAAGCCATGTAATATATGGTATATAACATTTTTAAACATTGAACCCAAATTGATCATCGAACATATTTATTGAACACTATGTAAACATATGTACGTTGAGTATATTTCCGAAATACCCCGTCCTGTTTCATGGCAGAATGTTTTCAGTATGCTGACACTTGTATTGATAACCTTTGTTGTATTTAAAGAATTTTTCTCCTCAATTAAATTATCTAATTCCTCTGAATTCAAATTAACAAATCGCAGACGTTGTTTCGACATTTTAACTTTCGCGGAACTGTTTACGTTTGCTTAGCAACTGCCTCTGTGAATTTCGAACCCGACGTAATAAATATGAAGCGTGATTGCTCGCGAGGGAACATAACTGTGTTCGGGAGGGCAACATAACTGTTTCCGGTGGAACATAACTGTATCCGGCGTGATTCGGCAGTTTTTCAGGGCATATGGATAAAAATATTATATTTGTGATATAGTGAGAAAACTTCTTCAACAATGTTATATAACAGACTGTTACATGCTTGTTTATTGCACTTAGATAGCGTAAACACATTCCAAAATGTAAGCTCCCAATTGATCAATATATAGGTTTCTCTGATTTTTTCACAAAATATAACAGGAATATGCCAAAAATTATTATTTTTCTTTCAGGGATCATTCATTGTTGTCAATATAGTAATATTATTCTTTTTTTCTCCAGTACGTTTTAAGAAATGGGTTAAAATAAAATCCATGGGTGTTTTGTCCTACCTTAAAACAGGCGATTGGTGTCATGATTTTCAAAATGTTGATGGAATTGAGTTTGATGAAAATAACGTCGTCAACACGATAACCAGCGCATGGAGATGTTATTAATCGTTTTGGATATGGTTTATATATACATCAAAGACGAGAAAAAAAGAGTACAGAAGTGATATTACACATTAGATTTTCATAAAAAAAAAACTAATTTTAAATGACATGGGATTCAATGAGAGTTATAATTCAAATAGTTACAGCGTGTATGAAGTAGAGTACTGTTTTTAAACACAGACAATGGGGGACAATCTGGGCCACGAACGACGTCAAACAACGTGTATTCTCTGCTGCCTATAATGTAAGGCGATCTTTAGACTTAAGGGGGCCGACTATAGTTTTATTGTGTGAAAACTACAATAGCGAAACTCTTCATTTTTAAACCATATATAACTTACATTAACTTCAGTGTACATGCAAAGGTAGGTAAAAATCTACCGTCCAGGTATTTTTGAGGGACCGTCTCAAAAAACAGGTACATTTACTATAGGATTACATTGGAAAATGCCAATTTTTATCACTTTAAAGCAACTTATACAAATACAACAATAGACATTTTGTTCAAACTGTAATATTTAATGAGTAATACTATATTACATGTATACAATAAACGTAAAAACACAAAATTCTACCGTCTTGTTACCAGTGGGGGCATCTTAAAATGCAAAAAAAAAAAAAAAGCAAATTTTACTATTTTTATAGAGTATTAAAAATATGACGCAACCAATGGATTCACATGAAAACATAATAAAAATATTGGAAATATTCTCAAATTTCTATGTTTTAAATTTCAAGAGCGTATGTTCATTACTTTTTCTTTAGTTATATATTTATTACCCCTTTCTTAAGGAGCTACAGATTATCATAACGTCAAAAACACACTGCAATGACGTTAACCTACCTATCAATTGCAAAATCGGTTATATCAAATTGTAATTGCATTTTTATAACTATAATTTTTTGATTTTGTTTAATTTTAATAATTAAGCGAAAAAAATTGCATTAAACAGTAAATACGCTTCATTTTACTATGATGCGCAAAATATTGCGCAATGGAAACTATAGTCGGCCCCCTTAAGTTCGACTTAAATTTGAATCTGTTTAAAAGTTAAAAACAACAACAACAATGACAGATAGTAGTGAATTGAAGTGTCCCTTAGTTTAAGCGTCTCTTAGTCAAGCCTTTCACTTAAAAAAAATTGAATGTTAACAGAGGCATGTGTCGCAGAAAAAGATATCATGACCTTATAAGGGACGTAAATTATGTTTACTTGCGTGCGCCGACATACACTTACACACTTTCCTTATTTTTTCATTATTTTCTTATTAAATGTTATATCATCATGAATTCTGAAATGCATTCTGAAATGCATAAAATGTTACTTTTACTACTTTTTCTATGGTAAGGAAAGAATTTTGATATAGAAACAAAGAGAAACAAAACCGTATTCCCTTTCTACGACGTTTTGGGACAACAATCGTATATGATTCCAATCAAAGTATACTTTTAAAAAAAAAAAAAACAATTTATGAAATGTTAAGAATAATTATTTCTCATTCTTAAGTTGCTTGATTGGGTTTTGATTTCATTCAGATAATCAAATCAAAAAAGGTTTACATTCTAAAAACCACAGAAGAGTTAAATAGATTCGTTTTCAGCAAAAAATTAACTTTCACTCAATTTGCTTCTTCTGACAAGAAATAAAAATTAGCTGAAAAGACTGATTTTTAGCCAAGGTCGATGATTTAATTGAGCTCATCTGATCACATCTCATATTTAAGTTTCTCAGGCGATACTTGGCCAATTTTAACAAAACTGGCCAAAAAGTGTCTTTGAAAAAGAGATTTAAACTTTCAAGGTAAGTAGATATTACAGAGCTCACTGCAAATAATATTATATTCAGGTAAGGCAAAGCCAACATTAATTAATGAACTTGTAGTGTACATCTGAAGAGGCACCATTAATGCAATTTTGATTATAGAGAACATCCAGTTACTTAGGAACAAAACTTATTCCAAGTCCGTTAATGTGTGTCCTTAGTTACAACATCCATGCAAGTTTAGCCTACATAGCAAACATTAAGAGAAAGGATATTTAACGTGTGTGTTCTTGATATCCGAATAAGAATTCTGCATTCTTCCTTTTATCCTAGTGACGAAGTGTAACTGAGAAAAGCTCTTTTGATATGTTCATTTGACATCCAAAAATCTCGTTAATTCAGGTATATGTCTCATTCTGAAAGTTCTATGAAAGTTTATCGTAAATTTGACATGTGGTGTCCAAACAAAGAAGTCCTTAAAAAATGACGTCAAAATGGGAGGGGTTTCATTTTTTAACATTCTATAAGGTTTTGGCCCTGAAAAAGTGGTATAGATCCAGAAAATGTTTAAACTGGCTATGGAGAAATAACATGCAATTATAGTACTTAATTTTTAATGCCAAAAGAGATTAAGAAAGAAACAGGATGCACAGTTAATGTCGATTTGTAGTCAAGGTGTGAAAAATCAATAAAGTCAAAAAATGACGTTGATCATATATTGTGGATATTAACTCCTTAAGGCTAAGATTTATGTGTGTAGGGGTTACAGGATATAGGGTGTAGGGTATGTAGGTGTAGGGGTTGCAGAGTATAGGGTGAAGGGTATAAAGTATAAGGTGTTGAGGTTACAGGGTATTGGGTGTAGGGGTTACAGTGTATGGGTTTTAAGTTGTAGGGTATAGGGTAAAGAGGTTACAGGGTATTGGGTGTAGGGGTTATAAGGTAGAGGTTGAAGGGTATAGGGTGTAGGGGTTACAGGGTATAAGGTGTAGAGTATATGGTGTAGGGGTTACAGGGTATAAGTTTTAAGGTGTAGGGTATACGGTGTAGAAGTTACATGATATAAGGTGTAGAGTATAAGGTGTAGAGGTTACAGGGTATAGGCTTTAAGGTGTAGGGTATAGGGTGTAGAAGTTACAGGGTATTGGGTATAGGGATTACAGGGTATTGGGTGTAGGGATTACAGGATATAGGGAAAATCGGTCTTATTTCTACTTAAATTCCCTGTATATTTAAGCAATTCAAGGAAAATGAATATTTGTTGGGACTTTAAAAAATTAACAACATATGCTACTTACCTCTGAGCAGAGGTCATGTGGAGGGAAGCTGTCAAATATTTCTTTTTGTTTCAGGTTACTCATATTGAATGAAGGTTGATTTTCCTGTAATATGAAATATAAAATAATATATAAGAAGTGTAATATGTATTGTGGGATCTCCAGTATATGGAGACCCGCAAATGAAACACAATAAATTCCTTACCCTTTTTATCCTGATCCGTACTTATCCACTGCCACTGGTAGACTAACAACGAACATCAGCTCTCGCCAGTATTTATATTCCCCCAAAGACGCTGAGTCATCGTCTTTGTCTTGGTCACGACAACGTTTAATGTTACATAGCAAACACAGTAGGAAGCACCAGATTGATAACTAATTTGCAAATTATTAATTTGATCAAGGAAACTTCTACTACAATAACATTTCATGTTTCAAATTGTTCGCAATACTTAGTTAGTCGAAAAGTGATGTCACAACCTCAGAAGAATTACTTTATTGATTTCAACATGTTGCGACACCTGATTTGTCATATCTGTTGATTTCATATAAAACGTGTATATTTTTATGTATACCTATGCGGTTAACGTAGAGGACTTTGGTGTCGTTGGAAAGCTAAGAAAACGGACAACACGACTAAGTCGGAGCCTTAAAATCAATGTGTCAGGAAAAGGGGGAAAAGTGATTTCTTAGTAACACCAAAGATTGTGTTTAGAAATTGACAAATTGAGAATGTTTGACCATTTTAAATCTTCAATATCTAGAGAATGGCATGCAATCGACACACTGCTCTTATGTCAGTGATACACCCTGACAGGGACGCCTGGCAGCTGCAAAGAGTTTGCAGAAATACTTTCTCTCTTCAAAGACATTAATGACTAAACATATGGAAAATGGACAAATGTCTTAGACAATTTGAAACCGGGATTCACAAGTTAAAGTTGTCAGATCTCGACAGCCTGCAGATTGCCGAAAAGGTCTCAGCAGGATCTGTTCAAGTGCCCCCAAATCTGGTTATGCTCGGAGAGGAGGTAAATTTGCGTTCCGCGCTAAGTTCTTTTTCCGGGCGATTGCGCGAAAACGGTGAGAGATAGAGGCCCTAAACTCGTTACATAAAAGGTTAAGAAGACTTCAAGAAATCCACATACCAAAGCTCAGCCTGCTAGTCCTAAGGGCGTGTTACCTATGGGTATTTGAAGAAAAGGGGCCGTAATTTTGGTTGGACCGGAAGGCAACGTCCTCAGTAGTCAAAAAATGGGGACGAAAGGGAACTCTTCTCTTCATTAAAGGTTTCGTAGGCCTCGATACCCTGACCTGAACCTCTCTCACTGAAATGACCAAAACTGCTCCAAAGGGGTAGCAAATGGACGCCAAATTGTAAGGGCCGAATCTCTCTTAGTTTTCAAGCAATCTTCAAAGTCTTGGTCTCATTGGAAAGCTCTTTGAAGATTTGAAGATGGTTGTTAAAGGACAAATACGGTAAAAGTTGCGAGGTTTGAAAGATGTGTGTGTAAAGCGCGTGGGTACACCTAGGCAATATTTGCTCTAAAAAGCCTCAAAAAATGGCTTGATCTTTTCACACTTTACCGCATTCGATAGACCTTGTCAAGAGCTTTCTGACAAGCCCAAGAAGTTGAAAATTCATTCTCGAAATGAAGCTTTTTTTCCTTTGCAAGTCTTTTGAGAATATCGCTTGTTATTCGACTTCTTTCTCACTAAAAAGACAATATCTTGAAGCGAGCGTCAAGAGCTCTTCAAGACCTTTCCAACGACACCAAGAACGTTGGCATTGGAGAATTCAGTAAAAAGATATGAGCAAAAAAGAAACATTGTGTTTGCAGGGGTCAAACTCAGGGTCAGCGGGGGTTTGGGCTAGTGAGGGTTAGGGTTAGGATTAATGGGGGTTAGGGTTAGGGTCAGGGTTAGGGTTTGGAGTAGGGATAGGGCTAAAAGCGAAGATGCCCGATCTAGGTCATGCCCAATCTAGGTCAAATGAAATGAAAGTGGAAAGTGAAAGTCACGGATACATGCAAAAGTAAAGGAAAAACTGGAATTTTCCAAAGCTCATAACGTTCTTATTTATTATCGGATGGAGACGAGTTTGGTGTCGTTGGAAAGCTTAGAAAACGAGCAACACGATTAAGTCAGAGTCATAAAACCTGGGTGTCAGGAAACGGGAGAAAAATGGCTTCTTTTTTAAACCGCAGATTGTGCTTAAAAATTGACAATTTGAGAATTATTGACCATTTTCAACCTCCCAGATCTCGAAAATGGCCTGCAATTGACTCACCCCACTTATGTCAGTGAGACACCACAAAAGAGACTCTTTGTAGCTGCAAAGAGTTGGGAAAACTGCGGTCTACTTCTGAAGATATAAATGAGTAAACATGCGGAAAATGTTCAAAAGTCTTAAAAAATTTGAAACAGGGATTGGACAAGTTAAAGCGGTCAGGTCTCGACAATCTGCACGTTGCTGAGGAGGTCTCAGCAGAAGCTGCTCAAGTGTCCCAAAAGACGGTTAGGCTCGGAGACGAGGTAAAATTGCGTTCCGCGCTAAGTTCTTTTTTCGATCGATAGCGCTTAAACGATGCGAGATAGAGGCCCTAAACTCGTACATTAAAGTTGAAGAAGACTCAAGGAATCCACATACCAAAGCTCAGCCTGCTAGTCCCAAGGGCGTGTTACCTATTGGTATTTGAAGAAAAGGTGCCGTCAATCCGGTAGGACCGGAAGGCAACGTCCTCAGTAGTCAAAAAATTGGGAGGAAAGGGGACTCTTCTTTTCATTTAAGGTTTCATAGGCCTCGATACCCAGACCTGAACCTCTGTCGCTGAAATGCCCAAGAACTGCTCCAAAGGGGTGGCAAAAAGACCCCAAATTGAAAGGTCCGTATCTCTCTGAATTTTCCAGCAATTTTCAAAGTCTTGGTGTCATTACAAAGCTCTTGGCAAGTCCTACCCACTACCCGAAGATGGTTGTTACAGATCAAAAACGGGAAAAGTTGCGAAAGATGAAAGATGTCTATGTAAGCCGCGTGGGTACAACTAAGGAATATTTGCTCTAAAAAGCCTCAAAAAATGGCTTGATCTTTCTACACTTTACGGTATTCGATAGATCTTGTCCAGAGCTCTCTGACAAGCCCAAGAAATTGAAAATCGGTCCACAAATAAGGATTTTCTGCCCTTTGCATGCCTTTAGAGCATATCGCTTGTTTTTCGACTTTCTGCTCACTGAAACGACAATACCATGACGCGAGCGTATAGAGCTCTTCCAGACCAGACCTTTCCAACGACACCAAGAACGTTGACATCGGAGCAGTCAGTCAGAAGATATGAGCAAAAAGAGAAAAGTGAGTGTTTGCAGGGGTTAAAGTCAGGGTAAACGGGGGTTAGGGTTAGTGGGG
>PRKT01000620.1:273624-304161 GCA_003671525.1 Saccostrea glomerata | reverse complement strand
GGGAAGGGGGGGGGGGAGTTAAACATCTTGCACCAACAGCGATCTAAATTATTTCCTAAATCTATTATCTCTGGAATTACCGGTATATTCAGCATTTCCGGCATTTTTTTCCTTGATAAACAGCTTGTTATATAGAAGGACTGATTTGAAATTATGTACTTAATTTATATAATCTCAGGAGTTAGGGTCAACAATACCGGCATTTTTTATTTTTTGTGTTTTCAATTTTTTTTTTGATTGCACTTTGTCCGAGACCCATGAAACTGATCTAAAATTTAACATGGTTTTCTTTAAGATCGAGGCAAAGCTTTTAAATTTATTATTTTGATGTCAATGATTTATCGTTCAATTTTGATTTTCAGTTAGGAAAGTCTTCAGTCTTAACTATATTACCTGAAATGTACTCTTTCATAAATATTAGAAAATAAAAGTTAACTAGAATTTGACAATAAACTGTGAAAAATCGGAAAGAAAAAGTAGTAAGAATATTTTTTTCATTGCTGAAATAAAACGCAGTCAAATTATTGAGTTAATCTGTTTATTATCCATTGTAATTTATATGAACATTTATTTCGGTCAGAACTGCATCTTTTATAAATATAATCGATTATTTTTTTTATGCTGCTAACTTGTATATTTTAATAATAATTTGATCATAGGGATAACCGAGCAATCACAAAAAGTATAGACGTTGAACAATCTGTATATCTACTACCCACCAACTCCTAATAGATCCTGATTGATTGATGAATTTTAATTGAATACCATGTTTCTTAATCTTACTTTAATTCTTATTCTATAAATGGACAGGTTTCGTCTACATCGACGCTGCATGTTCATAAATTTCATTGCGTTCAATCTGAAAATGAAGGCAAATTGTATTCCTTTGACAACCCTTAAAGAAATTGTAGAAATATCTACTATATGAATTTCTCAATAACTATAGCTATAATTAATGCATTTCCATAGACACCTTTTTTAGGAGTACTCCTTGATTTGCTCCAGAAATACTCGGAATACTTCGGGCACCATCGGGAAAAATGTCGAGTATTGACCGCTACGTCCGAGAAGTTCTTGGCCTCTCGTAAACTATTTCAGTGTTTTTAAAAATGTGTTAAAATTCCATTCTTAAGAAAAGAAATATTGCATTTCGATGTTGTTTTTTTTTTTACTTTTATTTATTTATTTATCTATTTTGAAAATTCATCTTTAGCCAATATTTTTCCCCCTTTATTTCATGGTTTTTTAAACGTGTTGATATTTTTAGTAGTCCGCAGGTGGGTGTAAAGATTCCTCAATCTTAGCTAGCCAAGGGTTTCAGATCCGCTTTACATCTCAACAATAGTTAAGATTTCGGATCAGAAAACCTTGGCTAGCAATGATGAAATATATAATGCTAATTTTAGACTGATTATTTTAATGCCGAGTCGGACGGCAGTATCTCATCCGCATATCGGCTAAAATATTGAAAAGATGTGATCAGTTAAATTTTAATTTAAAAAATGAAATGACAAATGTTTCCCGTCGTCAGTTAATGCGCTACTGTATTGTTCAATATAAAATTAAGCGATATATTCCAACAATATATTTTTTTTGTAAAAACTCTTAATAAATAAAATTAAATATGCTGAAAGCAATAACTTCTTTTCTGTCCTAAAAAATCGGTAAAATAACTTATAAAAATTTTCACAAGTGAAAATCCTTCTCTTCAAGACCTCATTTCTATTTTTATTTATAATTGAAAATTCTGCAAGTTTCCTGCAAGTTTCGATAAAGTCGATATGCAATGACCGAAGAAATAAAAGGGGGGGGGCAAGTGTTTTTCCATACCACGAGCATAAAATGACACCCTGTATGAAAAATCAAATAATTATTTTCATTGATGTTTTAGATTCAAATATGAAATTTAAAATAAATAAGTTGTAAGCTAAGATAATAAATTAAGTTTGTAACATTCCACATGAAAGAATTATTTAAACAAAATAAACAGGATACCTGAATTCAAAATTAAAGATGGTTGCACGAATATTATGGCGATATTTACGACAACCATTGCTACATACACCGTGTAAATATTCATCCTCAAAACCACGTTTTTTTAGCACGTAATCTGAAGTGCGCTGTGGGGAAAAGGATAACGTCATCAAATAGTAACAAATGTAATGCAACTATTACGTCACAGACGGCGTGATAGGCAAAGAGTTAAAAAAAATGCGAAAAATATATCATCGACGAATAAAAAAAAGAATGTTATATCGGTTTTTGTGTCTCTTCCTAACACAATAAAGTTATTTATAATTCTTTTTATCCTGTGTTTTTAAATCTTTTCAAAAATCATGCATATACCCAAAATTGTTTAATCTGCAATTTGAGTGATTTCAAGTGAAATTGCAACGAATATATAATCCCTTTAAATCTTACATGAATGCCAGGTAATGTTCTTGAAAATTTGTAAAGAAGTCTTAGAGAAACAATACTGCCAAAAACAAGATCTTCATAAAATAATACTGTAGGATGTTAAATTTGTTATCAAAAATAATAAAGCAGTTTATTGAAATACATGTCGAAACTTTGGTAAATTGTAAGTAAGTAGAATATTGTACAAAAAATTCTTCAGATCAATCATTGATCTATTCAGAGATGTTGAAGTTAAATGCAATCAATTTTTTTTAAATACGAAAGTGAAATTTATTCTGATGTATATAGGTTGATGTGAGAGAGTATGGATACCAGATACCTATGGGAGATAACTATCATTATAGTCACTATATCGACATAAACAACTGCTGGATGGTTGTACCAAAGGAGAAATTTGCAGAAGAGTTCGTTTTGTTGAATCTGACTGTATATAACAATGCAATGGAAACAACTCATTATAGCAGAAGGGTAGGGATATGAATGAATAACAATTGATGAAATCATCTGTTTTCGCATAATACATGATTTTTATTCAAATATTTTTCTACTTTTCACAGATTACAGATTTAGATTCACTTGACGGTATAGATGAGTGTGAGTTTATATTTCTATCTCTCTTATTTGTTTTCTCTTCTAAGATTATAAAATGCAAAAAAAAATATCCCTGTCATCTGAGATTGATTTGTTATCCTATTTGTGTATTGTTAAGTCAAAATTGTTTTGATATTAAAATTAGTATATTTTCAGACACTGGCCCCCGAAATTTGACCGTGATAGCAACCTACGACAACGGCGTTCGTCTGAAATGGGTCGTCTCTCCAACCTGTTACAAAAGATCAAGGATCATCCTGCAATTTACTTCCTCTTACGGTCAAACAGAGACCAGATTTATCGACAAGGACGCAGACTGGGTTGATTTGACAGGACTGGACTCAGAAACAAGTTATAATTCGTTATTTATAACGGAATATGGAGATCAAAGAAGTGATCCAGTATTTCTGCATTTCGAAACAAACAAATCACCACCAGTTCTGACAAGTGGCGTCATAGCTGGAGTATCCACCGGTAAATAAAACTCTACCCAAAAGAGAGTTTCCATCCGTTTGAAAAAGTGAAAGCATTACGTATGAGAATTGTTTAAATGATCATAAAACTAGATTATTTTAAAAAAAAATGCAAGTATATTAAATAAATAAATAATTGTTGTTTTGTACTTGTTTACATAGAGGCAAAGTTTATCAATGATTTTGATAAAATTATTTCAGTGTTTTTTATACTCGTTGTTGTCATTGCTACTATGGTAGTCATGTGGCGAACTGGACATTTGTCAGTTGTACGATACGACATTCAACGCCGGATGTCAGTGGTTCGAATGAGTATCGCCAAACGATTTTCCACCGTAAGTAAATTATTTTGCAAATTAATAATAATAAAAATTATAGCCGGGCTCGTTGCAAAGCAACCAGTAGGTCTTCCGTCTGATTTTCATGTTTGTAAGATCGGTGAACAAAAATGATGTATTCGATAAAAAAAACCTACAGATGAAAAAAGTTTGACGTATCTTATGACTTTCACCATTCAATTTCATGCCGATATACCTATGAAAATAGCAAGACTACTTCCGGTTTAACCGAAAGCGACGTCGATTTACAGAAAGAGAAACAATATGCTTCCAGTAACTCAATAAACGTAGTAAATTAAACTGTCAAAACTGCAAAACTATGCATTTTCTGACCACTTCCGGATTTTCCAAAATTACAATCTCTAGACAATTTTCGACATTCCCATCACCTGCCACTTGTAATTTTGTACAACTTTGCTTCAATAATGTGTTGCAAATTATGAACAGTTCTTGAGATATAAAGAAAATAATGCTGACCCCTGTAAATCCCTTTTTAGGGGTTAGCCCCTTTTAGTGATATAGGATAAAAGATCTTGCAGATTTTCACTATTTTTGTTCTACATGTTATAACAAATTATTTACAGTATAAAGAGATATTGTAAAAGAAGCTTTGAAAGTTCTGAAATTTCGATATGCCTTTTTTCAGACTCTAGCGAGCGCCGGCGTCCGGTACTTCCAATAAAAATAAAATATCTTACGCATATCTCCAGACCTGAAAGTTTCATTTTCTATCCATTTTTTGAAAGTCTGGAGAAAACCAGTCCCTTCAACAATCATAAAATCTCCCGACCAGAAGTGACGTCATCAAAACAGAAAAATGCATAAGGTTTAAGTAATGCTACATAAGTCCTTAAGTTTCATGGAAACCCATCAAGCAGATTTCGAAAAATCGCGTGCATGAAATCTATAAGAAAAGAAGAATAATAATAATAAAAGGAAAAAGAAACGAAAGAATAACAAGAAGGTCTTCCGCTGAAGAAGAAACACGTGGATTAATTCTCGGGTCATGCATGCAAGTTTAAAAGATGCGCTTTATCATATTTTTTAAAATATTTTTTTCTTGGTTTACAATTTACTCTTTTTTTTTTTTACAGAATCTTGGCTATGATGTTCATGAAAATCAAATCTACGATGAAATGGTACTCGGAAATACAGACAGGTGGATTATACCGAGATGTGACATAGTATTTGATGCCTTATTACTAAATGGAAGATTTGCAGACATATACAAGGCCAAATACCAAAAGAAAAATAAGGAAAAACAAATTGTCATCGCAAAGACTCTAAAAAGTATGTTCATTTCATAAATTCATATGGATAAGATTCAATTAATAATGTTGAAAGTATTGCTTTAAAACAGTACATACGCTTCTTTTTACGATGTGCGAAGTATTGCGCAATGGAAACCTCAGTCAGCCCGCTGAAATGAATGTTATATACATGAGGACACATAGTAAAAGATTTCATTACCATTGCAGATATCATTTTTCTTGGTAGTGATTTGATATTTTTTCTAATACTCTGAAAAATCATTAGAATAAATGAATACGTATAATAAACAATGATAAACCTCATAAAAGTGATATGAAGATAACAAGCAGTTATGATGCTCAAAAGTCTTAATAACCAATACAAATCAAAAACAAGGCAAAACATTACCAATCAAAAAGACCGAAAGTGAGATAAGATCCTCCAGAAGCGTTAGCAATCTATGTCGACCGGGCACTCTCATGTGGCATTCTCAAATTCCTATGTTTTGATTTTCAAAAGTATATATTGTATAATTTTGCTATTGTAACATTTTTAATGACCAACTCTGAAGGAACTTCAGTTTTATCAAAGCGTCATAAACACACTAGTAGGTCAATCTACCCACTGGGTAAAAAATCAGTGTAAATTGTGTTTGGAATTTAAACCTATGCTTTCATAATTTTGTTCAATTTTATTGATTATCTGAAAAAAGTTCATATCACAACGATGCGCTACATACCGTAAATCTGGAAATTTTTACGTCGATTTATTTTTGCGAATTTGGGTCAAAAAGCTGTTGATTACTCTTTACGCTTCAAATTTTTGCGAATTGTCACTGGATCACTGAAAATTTTCATATCAGGTTATTTTTCAAATAATATGCCCAGTTAGAATACCACCAATATACTCGCAACGTGGAAAGAAATAGCAAAATCGCTCTGGGACAAAACAATTTTGATAAAAATACAAAAGGATTTGCACTGAAAATAATTTCTTAATCAATTATAACAAACATTTAAGAGGTTGTGTATGCCTTTTAACCTAAAATATAATCCAAATGAAGAAAAAATATAACTAATTTTCTCAACGTTCGGTTTTTTTTTCTCACCTATAATTTACACGCCGCGTTTACATTTGGAACTTTCTAGGAAATGCACTGAGTTAGAGTTATTGCCCGTGTTGATACACGGTTAGATAAAATGACAGTTTTCTCTTTATTGGCAAATTAATTGATGAAAATAATTAAAAAGGGACATACCGCCTCAGTGCTTGTCAAATAATCGGACGATATTGCGTATAATGAGGGCAATTTACACGCACGGGGAATTAACTTGTAGTTAGACTAGTGTACTACACTAGTGTAAACAGGTTTCTTTTTAAAATGACCAGTGCTTACCGACGCCTATTCACGGAGTTAAAAAAAGACACGAGTTCTCAGAAAAAAAATTCTTCACATGTTGATTTATTTTTAAAAAAAATATTTTTGCGATTGCAATGCACGCGCAAATTTGCGAAAAATTTATCTACAGTAAAAATTTCCAGATTTACGGTATTAGTATCGTGCAATGGAAACCCCAGTTGCCCCCGTTTAATGAGACTGTTAAAGTGATAAAGACGTATGCACCAAACATGTACTGCTATTGTACAATTCTTCGGTATTCTTGAATTGAAATATTAATAATATCCCGATATCTTCATAGAGAAAATCAGCATATATTACAAGGATTTTAAACAAATACAAATGATAAGTATCCTTGTGTTGTTAAAAAAAAATACATGTATTTTCTCAGAACGTGGTCAAGAGGAGACTTATAGCATTACCAGGCATAATCAAATCGCGCAAAAGTCTTCCATCATTAGAACTATAAAAAAAACAGGGAATAAAAGAAACAAAGTTCAATACAAAAAAGTTTGTCCTTAAAAGGCCATACAAGATCAACTTCATATATCTATACTTGCCTATCTTAGCTTTAAAAATTGGTAGTTTAAATAACATACGTTTGCATACTGTATGAGTTAGAAAAGTGACAATTGCTACATATATAGAGAATTGTCGATGGAAAAGCTGAAGATTTCACGTTTTGTCATAAAATTTAGTTATAAGTTTATCATTAACAGTTTTATCCAGTAAAATACTTAAGTGCAAAACAGATTTATATTAGTAGACTTATGTTTTGTTTTGTTTTTTTTGTTGTAAATCGTTGGTCTAGTTAAAAAAAATTCTTTATTTTTGTCTTTGAAATCATGTTATACATCAATTATTTTGGATTTAAAATATCTTATTAATACAGGGCTAAGACAACATAATTCGAAATAAACACCGTCAAATTGTCTGCTTATTTAGAAAATTTGAAACATGTCCAAACAGGCAGTTGCAGTTAAAATTTTGCAAGTTTATTTTTTCCGGATTGAATTTCAAAACATAAATATTTATGCTGTTCATTTGTAAATTTTAAATTATTAATCAATAAAAAACGACTAAATTTAATGAATTTATGAAAACAGAAATTCTATATGCATATACTGAAAAATAAAGTAATCTTTTTTTCATTTTAGACGGGTATACTGAAGAAAATATGCTGATGATGCGAGCAAATATTAATTTTTTTGGCAAAGATGTTGGGGAACATCCAAACATCATTCATTTCATTGGCGCTGTCGTTGATAATGATTCATGTAATACATTTATTTTTTCAAGTGTATTTGTAAAATAATGATAATACTAGTAATTCATTACTTATATTAATTATAAGAACGCTGATTGACGACGAGGAAACAAAATAAAAATTAAATTAAAATCTACAATTTCTTGGTTTTGTATGCCCCATGATCAAAGATTCTGGGGCATATAGTAATCACTGTCCTTTTTTCTGTCTGTCCGTCCGTCTAGTGTATTATATAAATATAATACATAAATACTTAAATCTTGTTTGTAGCTATTAATTGGTAGGAGATATTGTATTCATATTTTAAATGTGTATTTGACGAGTCTTGTACAGGACCTCTCGTTGGGTAGTAACATATTTGAATTCTTCATCTGGAACTTGAAGTGTGAACCAGTTTTGGAAAATTTAACAAAGTTTAACTTTGGTCATAACTTTTGACCGATTTGTCTTAGGGTTTTAATACTATACGCGTACATTTGTATTTCTTGTGAAAATACCTCTCCCTTGGCACAAAGATTTTTTTAACCTTTTTCCTTGCCTTTGAAGTTTGAACCACTTTTAAAAATATACTTCCCCATAAATTTTGACCTGTTAGTACCTGGGCTTTCATGTTTCACAGGTTCATTCCTTGTAACAAGACCACCTTTCCTTTGGTACCATAAATTTTGTACTTTTTGACCCTGGAGATTGAAATAATTTTGAAAAACTTAAATATTTCCATTTTTATTTCTTGGGACAAGACCTTCCCATGAGTACAAACCTTTTTTATCGCTTGACTTCTTAAGATCATATTGCATTTGATTGATTGATTGTTGTTTAACGTCCCGCAGAGAAATATTTAAAGATCAATTCACTTCATTACTACATATTTCGAGCAGGCGTTATTAATTTATTTGCTAATGAATTTCATTTGCTTTTATCGACAAATTTTTTTTTCAGAAATGATTAAGATTGAATGTATGTTGATTTACATTCCATTAGAAAAACATTTCACTCATGTAGAGACGTCGCTATATATCGGCGAAGGGCTTCAAATTTCGACATGTACTCGGCACATAGGTCGTTGAGCAAGGGGGATCTTAAATGTGCCAATGTCTGCCCTGACTCATGGACATCAGTGTTTAAAAAATTATTTTGTTTTTTGGGACTTGATTGGGAAATGCTCAATGAATGAAACATATAGAGATAACGAACAGTATTCAAGATCAAAAGTCCATTAAACAATACGAAATAGTAGCAGAACAAAGACACACCTCCAAGACATCGGAGGTGGGATCAGGTGCCATGGAGGAGTAAGCATCCCTTGCCGATCGGCCACCGTGTGACCTTTTCATGATCGGGAAATAAAGGAAAAATCCTCAATTCAATGTATAAATAATTTATCTACAATTCAGTATGAAAAACTTCAGTCATTATCAGACTCAATAATTTGCATTTGCTGACAAGGTCAATGTATCGACTATAGAACTTACGAAATAAATTTAATACGTCATTTGAAGATTTTATAGGCAAATAAGCGAGTAAAATATGAGTTATTTTTCTATGCTTCAAGTAAAATTTAAAAGTAACATGCAATCTAAAAATCAATTATACTAGTGAGCAATATTTGAAAAGTGAACATGATATTCAAATGTTGGTTCTTTATAGCTAAGCAAGAAAAAAAAAGACATAAAATCGCGCCTGAAAATTGTAAAAGTGCCCCAAACCTATTGAACTCTTTACATGTTTATTTATCTAGAAGTCACGTGAACCATCTTCCTTTTTTTGTTGCAAGCAAAAATCATTTTCCGTATATACGTTACAGTTGGTCCTTACATGGTTTTTGAGTACTGTACAAAGGGGCAACTTAGAGACTGGTTACTACAACAGAGCAATAAATCAACCGACGACACAGTGGAACTTTTATATCGAATTGTTTACGGAATTTCCAAGGGAATGTTCTACCTAGAGACTAAAAAGGTTGAAGTATATGAGAAAATTTGATCGTACTGGAAAAATAAACGTTTTGATGTTTAAAAATGGTACCTCGCTAACCCTGTAACATTAACTTGCCTTTTAGTTGGTGCACAGCAGACTTGCAGCACGACATGTTTTACTGACTCATGAACTAGAGCCCAAAATATTTGGATTTGGACCTGAATCACAACAACAGCAAAACAGCGAAGATGATGGTGTTGGTACATTTGAAGAAAAGGTTTGATTAAATCGAAAATCCATAACTATGAACAGAGTATTTTAAGAAAACATCATTAATAATAATGTGAGAAATAGGGAATTTCAAACCCAATACTTTTAAATCGTCTTATCTTCTTTGAAAATTGATATATTTACGAAAAATTTATCTACACAACAATTGCCTTGATTCAAAATAAAAGTAGGCTTTTTATCGAATAAACTTTTTGCTAGCGAATCCCTGTGAAATGGACAGCCCCAGAATGTTTTACTTCAATGAAATCAGCCAGTACAAAAAGTGACGTGTGGTCTTTTGGTGTTTTATTATGGGAGGTATTTACCCTGGGTATGTAATTTATTTCATGAAAGAAAAAAATCCTTATGTTAAATAAAATAAATTCTTTAAAAAAAACATTCATTTAATATGGATAATTGTCATTTATAATAGTTCATTAAAGAAGTAAAGTAATCATATATTATATGCAAAATGTGTTCATTTTTCGGTATTACTCAGTATTATTATATTTTTAAATAAGTTGTAAAAGTCTTTAGATGTTTGTTTATAACTCATTAATATGAAATCTCAAGATAATAAACAGTACTAAACCATATTCCATTCAAACAATACAAATCGGGAGCAAAGAAAATACATATGTCTAAAACAAATCAGAGGTGGGATCAGGTGTCATCGAGTAGAAAGCACCTCCTGTCGATTGGCAAACCCGCCCCGTCATAATCGAGAAAAACGGAGAAATCCATTTATAACTCTGTGTTAATAATTTTTTAATAATTATTATGAAAATCAGTCAGCATTTGACGTAATGATAGGGTGCATTTGCCGACAAGGTCATTATATAAACCATAAAACTTCCGAAAGGATGACATCAAGTGAGACTTTTGATATAATTGTTTCATCAACTTTATTGTCAAAAGCTTGACTCGTTTAAGAAATAATTCATCCGTAGAGCACACTCTTGCGTATCGAATCAACACGTTTATCATAAAGTGTTGTTATTTATTAGATTACCATTTACGTCTTTTGACTATTGAATGTTTGATATTTATCTACTAGGTGAAACTCCATATCCGGGAATACGAGGTAAAGATGTTCAGACTCAAGTCAAAAATGGTCATAGGATGACGAGACCACAGTTGGCAAACAACTTGTTAGTTACTTAAGAATTCCATACGTTGTTTTGATGACACATTTTTATTTTGTTCGAAAACAACCAGATAATTAGGAAAAATAAGAGACATGGAAATCCTGATAATAACCAAATATATTCAACTTTATTGACTTTACAAACCTTTGAGTGTGTTAAAAAGACACGATATATTTGATAAATGTTTTGATGTGGATTTTAATAATCTATTTCAATTTAAAAACAGCTATTACGGAGTTATGAAGAGAAGCTGGAGTACTGATCCTAATAAGAGACCAAGCTTTAAAGACTTATCTACAGAGATTGGAAAGAGCTGCATTGCTGCACCTTCTAACGAATTCTACTATTACTGTGAAAAATGAAGTCAACCCTGCAAATTATTTGTTGAACTTGCTACTTTTATTCAAGACGTAGACTAACAAATAATACGTACATGGTTCATATGTGGATTATCATTACAAAAAGAACATAATTAACATATTTCAAACTTTGTACAGAAAGTAAACGTATTTTAACATATATTGGAAAAAGTCCTTTTATCACATGCACATGTAAGTGACGTCATTATAGATATCTACTCGCAATCGTTACCAATATTTGATTTTTATCAAGCTGCATGTAGACAATTCTATAGTATTGTATTTCATTTTAACTCATAAAAATTGAACTGATATGATCTTATGTAAAGTTTGTCCCGTGTTTGATGTACAAAATATCTTTTTTATTACGGTCTGTTATTTTTCATCTTTGTTTGTCCTCGTGTCTTACATCTGCAGTTAAATTTTGACATTATTGGTTTCTCTATAAGCAGTTAATCTCCAGATTTTATTAAGAAGATATATTTTTGGTGCATTTTTTAGGATACGATTAACTTAGAGTCAAAATTTGTGGAGTTATTTTAAAATCCTTTTCTGATAAACAATTGGGCCAAATTAAACAAAATAATGTTAGAAATTCGTTGATAAGTGTAGATTAGAGCTATCTAAAAACATGTCATATGATGATGCCACTGAAGAGTGTAAACATCCAAATTGTTTATATCTGAAAAATTCCTTTTAAAAACTTCTTAAACGAGAAAAGATAAGCTACCTATGAAGTGTAGATTAGAATTCTAGAAATTATGGTATCCAAAGTAAGGGGTGGGAACACTGGAGAAAAACTAAGTTGGAAGTTGTTTAAACAATTAAATGTTTTCTTTAGTTGTTAGTACGGAAATTAATATTGCAGCTGTTGCAGAAAAAAACAACCCTCGTAGAGAAATCCCTTAAGTTATGTTGACCGATGGCAGAGGGCGACATAATACTTCAGGTTTTTCCTTACACGTGTTAGGCATTTTTTTCTACAATTGCAGCGACGTTCAGAGAAAGTGACAAATTTGTGAGGAAACCTTAATCTGAAGGAAATAAGATTATAAGCTCACAGTTACAAACTTTACTGAACTATCGATCTTAATGAAATAATCAGATACATTTCATAAATTCAAATAGGAAATCAGTTCATTTTATGTTGCATGCACTGGATTCTTTTAACAATTCAAAATTATATAGTGCCAATCAATTTAGTGAGATATGCAAAACTTCCTTACACAAAAAATTGCCATCTTTGCCTGACATCACTTTAAAGCCGCTAAATCTGAAACAAGCACATATTTTCTTACACAATTAAGGTACGTCATTACATATAAGATATATAAAAATATATTATAAAACCAATTTAATCGGTTATTACAACAATCCATACATGAAAAAAAATCGATCAAAAACCTTATTGACAAGAAAAATTTCCTGACGAGAAGGTATGAATATTTTTGTATATACCATAAAGAATCATTTACAGGAGAAAAGCACCACGCTAATTTTGGAAAATAATTTCGATTTTATTTCTCATAAAAAGAATCATATTATTAAATTGAAATACTTATAACCTCTTAAGGACGTTCGATCCTGTGTTTTTGGTATGGACCTTTATTTCTAAAATCATGCATCAAGTTTAAACATTGAATTTAGATTCTACAATGCGAATTAAACCCTTACAATAAACGCAATTAAATTTCATTCAAGTAGGATTAAGCCAGGAACTATATTTTGTGATGGAAGGATTTTAGAAGGAAATTATCATTTTTCCCTTTTGAACAATATACAGTACTGTTGATTTTAGATTCCTTTTTTTCCACGCTGGTTGCATACAAAGCTATTTCTGCAGTGAAATGTGTTATGCTTGCTCTGAAATATCTATTTAATTATTTCTTATGAATTCTGTTGATGAATTATGACAAATATAGTAAATATCTTCTGAAAATCCAGGATAAAATTGAGCACATTTTGACATAAAATTGACACATTTTTTGTAATATCTAAAAATAAACATCATATACCCCAACTTTTGATGTTCTGTTCTGAATATTTAAGATAACTTTGATCTATCTGTTTAAATTTTACCAAAAATGTAAGATTTTAAATGATTTTCTTGTCGCTTATTACACTTTCAATGCCAGAAAAATCACATTTTATGAGTGCAGAAAGATCAAATAATTGATTATGTGATGCAATTTGAAACTTTTTCGTAGTCACAATTTTAAAGTGTCTTTTTTTAAAAATAGATTTATAGTTATTTTGTTTAATGCTTTATTTGAATAAAATATTGAAGGAAAAATGTTCAAGATCTAAGTTTTGATTAAGACACATATTTTCCAGTGCAAAATATTTATACATAATGTACTGTAGCGCCAATAGAAAACAAAGAAAATGATCACAAAACACGAGAAAAATGATTGAAATAATGGTATCATACGGGCAGTTTTGGAGGTATGAACATAAAATCAAAAACGCACAACAATCTCTCGTTTCTAAGTTGATTTCATTGGATGGTACGGAATTATAATAATGAAAGTTCCTGACAGAATCTGCTTTAAATAACTTTTGCTTTCCTGATAACCGAAATTCCATGGTTCTAGAAACTAAAAGGCTAAATTGATTATGTTATTGTGGAACAAATAGAATTTTATAAAATAAAAACTTACAAAAGTATTCGACCAAGAAATTTAAAATTTGTGTAAACATAACACTGAAAAAATAGAGATTCTAGATTGTAATATCACTAAGAATTATTACTTTAACATTAAAATGTCATTAAAAATTTAAAAAAAAAAAAAAAAAAAAAAAAAACCTCCAGAGAATTGGGAATCATTTCAAATTTCTACTAAATTTTTTTCGATATGATTTAAGGAAAATAAACAAGTTGATTTTTTACACTTAGTTGACATTTATTGTGCGAGTCATGAACTAAGGGGAACTGAAGCAATGAAAAAGATTTGGAGGCCTCTGGAAATGTTAAATTCAAACAGATGGAACTTCTGTGTTTTTTCATTGTACCGTCTTTACTCGATTTAAAATTTGTCTTTAGTTAAAAATTTTGACCTAAAAACATGTATATACCGTTGGTTATTTTAATCATTTGAGGGGTGGAGGGTTGCAAGGTTTTGCATACATTTACATTTTAGTATTATCGATGGCGTTAAATTCAGACAATTAAACATGTTTTGAAAAAAAAGTGGAAAAAGTGGAAGTACGAAGGAAAGTTAAAATATACCTTTTTGTAATTTTTAGATATCATTATTTAAATATAACCATTTTCACTCTAATTATGTCTGATAGGAACCGTGACATTTTAGTATTGTTACCTTTCATTTGACAGTTTTTGAAATATTTATTAAATCTGTATAGATCTTTCATTTTCCTTTGTCAAATAATTTACTGATAGAATTTCATTATTGTATAAAAGACAAGAACTATTGATTTTCATTTGTAAGATGCTTTTCTTATTCATAGGCATCCTTTTAGTTTACTCTAGAGAGTTTTCACCATATCCATATGTTTGAAAAAAATAATGTGTTTCACCTTTAGGATCATCCTCGCTAGTCAAGGGCTTCTGATACGCTATTCTCCTTAGAGGGAATAATGACGATATTATTGTTATGTTCGAATGATCAGAAACCCTTGGATAGCAAAGATGCATTAGAATTAGGGCATAAATTATTTGTTCCCGTTACATATTTCATATCAATTCTTCTCTGCATAAAAATGAGTTGCATTAAGCAGAGTACTATTGTTGATTGTAAAACGGATCGAAGAGAACGAGTTTTTATTTAGCATATCATATTTGTACCACCATGAAGGAGAGTACATATCATTGTTTTCTTTTAATATTATTACTATTATCTGTCCTTACCGTTTGGTTAGTAAGATGTAACATGAAAATAAATATGATACAAATGATGGAGCTGAATAAGTTATCTGAGTATGACAACCGTCTACCGAGTTTAGAAAGCTTTATTACCGAACTGGAGGATATTGGGCGGATTGAATGCACTCTGAAATGCTTGATTAACAAGCGTGTATGTGCAGGAATTTTCTACAACGCCATGACCAAATATTGTAAACTACCAACGAATCATCCCACTGGATCCATTGTCTACGATGTTCAATCCGGATTGGAGTTTTGGAAAAATATCAGTAAGATTAATTTTATCTTTGAATATGTAGAGTTAATCTTATAATTGGTTCCTCCTATTTAGCAAAATTTCTAGGAGCATGCTCACTGCTCCATGGCACCTGATCCAACCTCTGATGTTTCGGAGGCCCTTGTTTGCTCTGATCCTATTTTGTATTGTTTTATGGACTTTAATATTGATTGCTGTTCGTTATCTCCATATCCTTCTACAATATATTTCTGAAGAACAACATATAAACGACTTAGAATTCACATTGTAATGGTTCCAATCATATCTTTATGAGACATTTAAGAGAAAATTGGCCTTTCCTCGATTTCATTCAAATTCTCTTTATTGATGAGTTTTGAATAATCTGCAAAATCACAATTACCACAATCGCTAATGATTAAAAGTAATTATTTATTTAGTTACAATTGAAAGTTATCTTTAGAGTTTGTCATTTACTTTAAAGAATGAAATCGCCAATAAAGCTAAAAAGAATTAAGAGGTTCTTGAACTGATGACACTCATTGTCTACCAAAAAAGATACAACGCTCTGTGTTGTGAATAAATAAAAAAGAGATAAACCTCAACAATACCCTTATCTTTAGAAAAAATCTAAATTATTACTTTTTTCTCTTATAAAAAATTAAAACATTTCAGTTTAACCAATTCAAAAGTTAAAGATGAAGTGTAAATTCATATGAATGCCAATCACTGGAGATAAAATAGAATAATTTTTTTTTCTAAAAGATACAATTGAGGGTACCTTATACAGGTACATAGAAAATATTAACAAGAACAAAGGTTTTGGAACAATGTAATTAATATTGTGAATCTTTTCTTTACTATTTAAGGTTGTGACCACGGCTGGCGTTATTATTCAGACCACTGCTATTTAGTCAGTCAGGAACAAATGTCTTGGCATGAAGCTAAGGTAAGTAGTCATAAATCGAAAAAAGTATTCCTTAAATATCACAAAAAGTATGAGTTTTTAAGAATCGATATTAAGGTACGTCACTCGTCAACATTTTAGAAAAGTTCAGGCAAAACTTAATAATTCAAAACTATTTTATTATAATTCAATTTTTATTACACATTTGACTGTAAATTTTTCAACGTTCAATGAAAAAACTTGAAATTCACAAAGAAGCAAAATTTTATTTAATTTTGTGGGAGGATATTTATCGGAAAATTCTGCAAATCTGCACATTTATTCAATTTATTGTCTTAAAACTTTATTCTCACATACTTGTACTCAGAGAATATTTTCTGCTATGATCGATATGCTAGGATTTCATATATGGGTTTCATTCATAACTCATATTCATAACTCATAATTTGATTAAAAAAAATATCCTATTGCCTATCTTGACTTTTAATACCCCAGATATGCCACTTTTTTAGTTTAAAAAGGTCACAAAATAATTATCATTAATTTGCAATATTATTCAAACTTTTTACGTAAAATAAAAAAGTTATAGCCACTGCACACTGGCCCCTATTTTTCTGCGATTTTAAGTCATACTATATGAATACTTTTCATAAATCCTTGATCTATCAAATTTCAAGAATGACATACCTTAAACATTTCCATTTGAAATTCCATTACAATATATTTTTAATGAATATATACCAAGGGTGTACAATATATTTTTGTCAACAATATTATCTTACTTAAATTTTTTTAATTGATCATTAATACCGGTATATGTTTATATTTTCATCGATATTTTGCATTTTTCACCTTTTGTTTTGCCACGCGCGGATAGCTTCAATGTGAAAGTAATGGAGCGTTCTTGGCTGATATCAACTCTGCCGAGGAGAACACATGGATTACAGATAAACTCATTGGTCTGTATTTTGGTTGTTTGTTGTTTAACGTCCCTCTCTAGAGAATTTTTCACTTTTATGGAAACGCCATCACTTGCCGATGAAGATGTGCAAATTTTTACTATCCCAATATGAAGATTATATTTCTTGAAAGGACGCTAATGAAACAAATCTCAATTAAAACCCCTTCTCAGTTGATAAACCTATCTTAAAACTTTTTCCTTTTGTAAAACCCATAATTCAAAGGGTGAACATCAATATCATTATAAATCTTTACACATCATAAATATATCGTACATCTGTTTATCAAAAAAAATACCTTTACTTCTAGATAACCAACTTTGGTCAGTTATTACTCCCCACGTATGGATTGGTGCAAATGATATTGACAAAGAGGGCGTCTTCATCTGGAGTGATGATGATTCTGGAGAAGACTGTGTGGCAATTATTCACGAAAACGGATTATGGAAAACCTACCTTGTTCAATGAAATGCAGTTACATTTGCAAGAAAATGAATTAATGGAAGTTTCTGTGAATGAATGAAAATATCTTTTAGAATATAATAAAAAAAAATTCAATGTTAATAATTACGGTCTTCTTTTCTTTCTTTATATTTTTTTTAATTTGGTAATTCTTACTTTCAGAATTAGAGCTTAATAATTGAGCTCGTATAGAAATTGCTCTTTTTTTGCATTTCCATGGAACAGAATTTATTGAAAAACTACATAAAAACTCTAACTGTGACTAACATATCAACATTAAGATATATCGACGACGTATTATCAATAAACAATAGATACTTTCATTCATATGTGGATTCGATATACCTCAGCGAACTTAAAACGAAAGACACCACAGTCCCCTGATGTGTCTGTTTCACATTTGGATAAGGGCCAAATAACAACTAAACTGTTTGACAAACGATTTACTTCTCATTCGTCAACGTTTTATTTCTTTATGCAGTATTATCCTTCTAATACCTTCACATTCATCGTAACAAACCTCGGCCAAAATGTACGATCCTCTCCCACTCTGGGAGGAAAGAGCTATAAGCGGACTCCAGACCGTGACTTGAGACGATACTGCAAATTGTGTTTAAATCTTTCAACTTATTCGATACTTACGAGCATGGTTCGAGTACTGACAGTTTTTAAAGCAAAGCAGGCTACCGAAAAAATAAGTTGATATTACAGGATTTTCATCAACCTCAGTTTAAAGGTCGGGATTTTATAAATTCTGTGGTCATTAAAATGAACTTGTTAGCAAATAGAATCTTTCATTGTGTTCATTTAATAGCACTTTTGTGTCGACTTTGTGGCGCATTAAATTGGATTACGGATTATGTTCAGTTTAATTGATCAACACATTGGGCACAATGCAGAAGTAACCGGTTAGGCACCTGATCCCACCTCTGGAATTTCAAAGGACCCATGTTTATGCAATCTTCACAGATTTGTATTTTTTATAGATTTTTTTTTAAAAAATTGCCAGGTGTTTGTTATCTTTGCCTTTTTCATAGACGTAAGATCCTTTGTATTTTGGAAAGTCAAATAAATCAAATCAGCATTGTGAAAAAACAATGACAAATTGATTTAAAACGTGTAATTCTTACATTTTTACAATCATTGGATAAATGGATACAACTGTTTCTATTAAATTGAACTTAAAACAATTTACAGTTTTTGAAAAAGGAAATTGTCTTTGAACATAATATTTATCACCTCAAAAGAGACAAAATTGAATCAGTTTAAGGTGTTTCCACCCTCACAATTTTATAGGTTCAAAGTACAAAAGCTGCATTTATTTTCATTGATTATACTTTAAATTTTCCAATTATTGCAAAAAATATTTAGGTCACCATACTATTTAAGATGTGAAACATAATTAAACAGAAGTGTATTTGAACATAAAAAATCACACTTTTTTGTAAACAGTATTATGAAAAATATGTAAAAACTGGTTAAAATGCACAATTCTGATGCTGAATGTTCCTAAATACTTCCTTCTTGAAAGATACTTTTGAATTGTGAATATCAGGGAAACTATTTTACAATAAAGCAAATTCCTGAATGAAGAAACCTTAGACAGAGTTATTGCCCTTGTCAACATTTTTTAAGGTTGAATAATTTATTGAATATAGAAAATATGCATTTTTTAAATTCTTTAACTTAACAATATTTATCATTACACCTATTGTACAGCATTCTTCCAAGAGATATTGTTCTATTAGGTATGAATTTTAACTAATTACAGTTTTTGCAAAAACCTATGACATCATAGGAGGGTGGAATTACCTTAAAAACTGCAATATATCATAATTTATCATTAATGACGACTTTTATAAATATTAACAGTTGTCTCTTTTACACGTTCGTGACATGTAAACTTGCTTTTGACTCTCTTTTATTATCATGAATTGAATTATTTTTAAAAACCTGTTTCAGTGACTTTACTGTTTTAATTTATAAATACAGGTAAGATCAAATATTAAAGCCTAAATATGACACAGTGTATGAATGCTTTATAGCTTCAGTCGGCAAGGTAAAAAAAAAATTGATATCAATACACTTGAATTGTTATTAAAAATAAATGAATAGATTGTCCAACGCAGAAACGCTTATCTTTTTACAATCACTCATTAACTGCCAGAAGGAATATTTTTGAATAACCAACTGGACACAACGTCAACTCTGAAAGTGAAGCTAAATTAGTGTAAACACAACACTGACGAAATAGAAATTCTGGTTTGTAATATCACTAAAAATTTACAATATCTTTAAGACTATAATGTCATTAAAAATGAACAAATCACCAGAGCAATAGAGCATTACTTTACCAATAAGCATGTTTACTATTTGTAATGTTCAATTTTCATTATTACTGGTGTCTTGGAAAAGGGTACGGCAGTCGTATACATTTTACTACATGTACTACCAACGGTGTCAAATTCTTAAGATGTTTTGAAGAAAATGGGTAGAAAAAGCAAGAAAACAAAAATATACCTTTTTAGAATTTTTAGATAAGATAAGATAAGCTTTATTTAAAGTCAGTATGGTAGTTGAAAAATAACACAAGCTCTAATGAGCTTTTGACTGACATGTTTAACATATACATAACAGTAAAACAATGAAAACATGCAGCACTATATAAACATAGAATTACTTGCAACAGTACAGCACACAGTCTAATTTAAAGGACATCATCAGGTAAAGATACATATAAAACACACATGTACAGACACATAAACAATACAGCACAGATGCATAGAGAAAGCAACAAGATATACAAGTCACAACATTAAAAACATGCGAACAGTTCATCGACAGAAACATAAAAAGAACATCACAGGAAAAAATAAGAAAAGAAAAACTGACACACAGACACACAAACAAAAGGACACAACTTACCTAGTGGAGCAGGCTGTACACTCACATTCCTTACCGCTCCAAGAGGCAATCATAGATTTAAACTGTAAAAAATTGGTTTGACATTTAAAATGTTCAGGTAAGGAGTTCCATAAAACTGGTGCTGCATATCTAAAAGGCATTTTGCCATATGATGTAGTTCTCACTTTTGGTATTTCTAAAATTTTGAATATCTAAAATTGTATGTCACTTTCTTAAAACTGAAAGTGATGTGATCATTCAAATATAACCATTTTCACTCTAAATGTGTTTGCAATGAGTCGTGACATTTTAGGAACTTTGATTTAAAAGCTATTGAAATATTTATTAGATCCATATAGATCTTCCCCATTCCTTTCTCTAAAATTGGAATAGTGAAAGAACTATTGATAATCATGCTAATCAGCTTTATATTATTTATATTATGCATCCTTTCTGTAAATATAATATAGTTTTTCCACATACAGACGTTATAAAAATAATGGCTTTTTACATACATGTATAATACCTGTACCATAATGAAAGAAAGTGCATATAGTTGCTTTCTTTTAAAACTTTTACTATTCTCTTTTCTTACCGTTTGGTTTGTAAGATGTAACACGAATATGAACAAGATCGAGCTGATAAAGATATTGGAGTACGACAACCGTCTACCGAGTTAAGAAACCTTTCTTACCGAACTGGAGGACATTGGGCTGATTGAATGCTCTATGATATGCTTGATAAAAAAGCTTGCATGTACAGAAATTTTCTACAACGCCTTGACCAAATTCTGTAAACTACTAACGAATCATCCAAACGAATCCATGGTCTACGATGTTCAATCTGGTTGAGAGTTTGGAAGAATATAGGTAAGATTTATTTTATCATTTTGTTGGTAGAATTTATTTTATTATGGTTTTTTCCTATTTAGCAAAATTTCTACAGTAGATTTCTGAGGCAAAATATACAACTGTCGTAGACAGATTTTTTTTGAAGGGTAAAGCAATGAAATTCAAAGTTTGAAAGTTTAAAATAAGTTGCAAAATCATGAGAATCACAATAGTTAAAGATTAAAATTTATAAAGTTACAATTGAAAGTTATCTATAGTAGAGTTTGTCATTCACCTTAGAAAATGAAATCGCCAGTAAAATTAAAAAGAATTAAGAGGTTCTTGAAATGATGACACTCATTGTTTTAAAAAAACTACAAAAGATACAAAGCTCTTCCTTATGAATGGATTAAAAATAAATAAACAACAACAATAACAAGTAAGATGCAGACTGTTCATTAGAAAAATTCAAAATGATTACATCTTTTTTTTTCTTAAAAAAAATAAAACATTGAAGTTTAACCAATTCAAAAGTTGAAGCTGAAGTGCAACATCATATGAATTCCAATTACTGAAGATAAATAAAATAAAAAAAGATAATTTTTCAGGTCACAATTGAAGGTACCTGTAGAGTTTGTCTAAAAAATATTAACAAGAACAAAGGTTTTGGAACAATGTAATTAATATTGTGAACCCTTTTTATTATTTTAGGATGTGACCACGACTGGCTTTATTATGCAGATCACTGCTATTTTATCAGTCAAAGACAAACGTCTTGGCATGACGCTAAGCTAGGGTAGCCATAAATCGAAAAGAGAAAAAAGTTTTTCTTATATTCCTTTAATATCAGAAAAAGTGTGAGTTTTCAAGAACCGATATTAAGGTGGAATACCACACCAACTTTTTATTTTATAAATCTTTGAGTCATCCTTTTTAAACGATGGTTTCAGCATTGAAAGGCCGATATTAGCTCTTAATTATTTTCTATGAATTTTTTTGCTTTTTTTTATCAAAGAAAATGAAAAAAATATTTATATCCAAATAAGTTGTTTTCGAGTTAAAAGTTTGCTGTAAATGAATGCATCATATGAATATGTAATAAAATATGTAAAGAAAGGCTGGTTAGACTTTTTATTTTTTTTTTATAAAAAATTATTTATGAAAATAAAACACATTATTTGTAAATATTTTTTAAACCTATGGTTCAAAACACCATAGAATTAGTCACAACTAAGGACAATATGTTTGTCAATCATATTTTAAAAAGAAATTGAAACGAAATTGAAAAATTTTAGAGAAATTAATTTTTTTTTTATATTTGGACCTAACCCGATCAAAATTAAATTGATCCCGATCAAAATTAACACAAAATGAATAAAGTGCTAATTTATGGCCTCTTCATGTATTTACAATAAAGAAATCATTTTTATTGTCAGGTTCAATTATGTTTTAACCTAAGATACGCCTAATCAGACTAGTGTTTTTGGGGAAATGTTATTTATTTCCATTAATTGTACAATTATGGTTGGGATCGGTTTAATTTTGATCGGGATTGATCAAAATTTAAAAAAAAAAATAATTTCTCTAAAATTTGGCCATTTCGTTTCAATTTCTTTTATAAGTATGATTAATGAACATGTTCTTCCCAGTTGTGACTGGTTTTAAAAAGATTTTAACCACAAGTTTAAAAAATATTCACAAATTATGTGTTTTATTTTCATAGATATTTTTTTATCTTAAAATTGTAACATCTATACAGCTTTTTTTACATATTTTATTAGGTATTCATGTGATGCATTCATTTACAGCAAAATCTTTACAAGAAAGCATCTTATTTGTTTGTAAATATTTTTTTTATTTTCTTTGAAAAAATATAAACAAAAAAATTCAAATAAAATAATTAAGAACTAATTTCGGCCTTTCAGTGCTGAAATCATTGATTATAAAGGTTGACTCACAGATCTATAAGATAAAAAGTTGGTGTGGCATTCCTCCTTAATGTATATTATTCGTCAACTTTTTAGAAAAGTGCAGGCAGAACCTATTACTTCAAACATTTTTATTATATTTCAATTTTTATGACGTATCTAATTTAAACAATGTAACTTGTTCAACATTCGATGAAAATACTGCGCAAAATTCACAAAGAATGAAAATTTATACTTCTTGTGGTGGAAGGATATTTAGCGGAAAATTCTGCAAATCTGCACCTTTATGTAATTTAATATCTTGGAAATTTAGTCTCACATACTTTTACTCGAAGCATATTTTCCGTTATGATATGCTAGGAATATTAAATATTGGTCTCACTCATGACTCATAATTTGATACAAGAAAATATTCTATTGCCTATTTAGATTTTTAATACCCCAAATATTTTTTTAGTGCAAAAAGGTCACACAATAATTTACACGCAGTAATTTGCAAGATTTGTTCAATGATATATTATTCAAACTATTTTACGAAAAATAAGATAATTATAGCCATTGTTACATCTGTTAGAATATGAGAAAGGTTAACTGAAATGATTATTAATGAAGGTTAACTTAAATGATTATAATGTTATTTGATAAGTCACTGGTCAAAACTAAATACTATGTATTAAGTACATCAAAACTTAGTACCCGAATATTTAAAAAGTATTTTTCCCGCAACAAGACGTAATGAATCAAGTACGACGCACGCAATAGAGAGGACTACACTATTCCTATATAGTTTAATTAAAGTGCAAAAAGACCAAATTAATTGTTCTTTAGCTAAGTAAGATGCAAACTGACCCCTATTTTTTCTCCGATTTTGAGTCATACTGTATGAGTACTTATCCTAAATATACTTTTTAGAAAATCCTTGATATTTCAAGAATGACATACCTTTAAAATTTCTATTTGAAATACCATAACAATACATTTTGAATGTATATATACCAAGGGGTATACAATATATTTTATATATTTTTAATTTGTCAACAATATTATCTGACTTAAAATTATAAATCCATCAATATTTTCATCAATATTTTGCCTTTTTCCACCCTTTGTTTTGCCACGTGCACATAGTTTCTATGTGAAAGTCATGGAGCGTTTCTGGCTGAAATCAACTATGCCGAGGAGAACACATGGATTACAGATAAACTCATGGGTCTGTATTTTGTTTGTATGTTGTTTAACGTCCCTCTCTAGAGAATTTTTCACTCAATATGTGGAAACGCCACAACTTGCCAGTGGAAATGTGCAAATTTTTAAAATCCCAATATGAAAGATTATATTTCTCGAAAGGACGCAAAAGAAACAATCTCACTTAAGACCCTAACTCAGCTGATAAACGTATCTTGAAAAATTTTCCTTTTGTAAAACTTTGAATTTCAAGGATGAACATCAATGCATAATAATGAATCGTTGCATATTTTATGTATCGTACATCTGTTTATTTAAATATATACAAGAATATCTGTACTTCCAGATAGCCGAGCTTTGTCAGCTATTACAAAATTCGTATGGATTGTGCAAACGATATTGATAAAGAAGGCTTCTTCATATGGAGTGAGATGAATTCTACTGTGGATTTTTAAGAATTGGAATGTGGAGGAACCAAATGATCAATTAGGAGAAGGCTGTGTGGCAATTATTCACGAAAAAGGATTGTGGAACGATCTACCTTGTTCATTGAAATGCAGTTACATTTGCAAGAAAATAAAATAACTGAAGTTTCTGTGAATAAATAATTTTCATAAGTGCTCTTCTTGTTTTGCTTAATAAAACAAGATGTGTTTGTGAAACATTGATGCCACTGATAGCAACATAGCCAAAACTTTTCTTAAATGCAAATTGAATAATTGAATATATATATATATATATATATATATATATATATATATATATATATATATATATATATATATATATATATATATATATATATATATATATACCCAAAGTAGGGTCTTCTCACAAGAAATACGATTGTGAAATATGAAAGCCCTGCCACCACTTATTTCAAAGTTCTAGTTGAGGATAAGTTTTAGTAAAGTATGGTCAAACTTCAGAGGGTGAAGGTCAAAGGGTCAATTTTGTTGGTTTCTTAAGGAAAGTCTTGTCACACGTATTACATATGTGAAGTTTGAAAGCTCTAGCCCTGATTATTCAAAAGTTATTGCCAAGGTTAAAGTTTTTGAAAACTAGATCAAACTCTAAGGTCAAGGTCAAAGGGTCAAAGTTCTTCATATCCAATGAAAGGTCTTGTCACAAAGATTAAATATCCATATAAAGTATGTAAGCCGTAGTCCTTTAAAAATTATAGTTAAGGTTTTTTTTAAAGTAGGTCAAACTCCAAGGTCAACGTCAGAGGGTCAAAGTTCTTGGTACCCACTGAAAGTTCTTTTCAGAAGGATTACATTTGTAAAGAATGAAAGCCCTAGCCTTTACCGTTCAAATGTTATCGCCAAGGTTAGAGAATTTTTATATGAATAGAAATATCCAAGGCCAAGATATCAAAGTTGTTGGTATATAATGAAAGGTCTTGCCACAAAAAATACTTATGTGAAATATGAAAGTCCTAGAATCTACTCTTCAAAAGTTATGAACAAAGTAAAAGTTTTCAAATTTTTTTTTGTGGAAAAATGAGTTAAATTCCAAGGTCAAGGTCAAAATGCTAATTTGGTGGTATCCAAAGAAAGTTCTTGTCACAACAAATACACATGTGAAATATGAGAGTCATATCTCCACTAAATCAAAAGTTATGGGCAATTTTAAAGTTTTTGCAGACAAACAAAAAGACAGAGAGACAGACGGAAGGACGGACACAACAAAAACAAAAATCTTCGATTATGAGGGCATAAAAAATTAAATCTTTTAGAATATAAAAAATAAGAAATTAATTCTACATATTTTTTTTAATTTTGCCAATATTTACATGTAGTTTCAGAGCTATAGCTCAATAATTGTGCCCCTTTATAGGCTGCTCTTTTTTTACATTTATATGCAGCAGATTTTATTAAAAACCACTAACTTTGACCTTCATCTCGACATTAAGATATATCGACGATGTATAATCAATTAATAATAGTTACTTTTCAATCATATGACGATTCTATATAACCCAGTAAACTCAGAATGAAGAACACCACCAAGTCCTGCTGTTTTACATTTGGATAAAGGCCAACTAACAACTAAACTGTGTGACAAAAGATTCGATTTCAACTTTTTTATCGTCAATGTTTTTTATGCAATATCATCCCGGTACCACCTGCATATTCATCGTCGCAATTCACGGCCAAGATATACAATCCTCTCCCATTTTGGGAGGAGAGAGAGCTATATGCGGACTCCAGACCGTAGTTTGAGGCGATGTTGCCTATTATGTTTAAATCTTTCAATTTATTCCGAGCATGGTTCAAGTACCGACAGTTTTTAAAGCAAAACAGGCTACCGAAGGATTGTCAACAACCTCAGTTTAAGGGTCGGGATTTCATAAATTATGTGGTTGTTAAAATGACCTTGTTAGCAAATAAAACCTGTCATTGTGTTCTTTTGATCACATTTATATTTGTGTCGACCCTGCACTTTCACAAATTATAATTTTATTCTTAATACTTAAGAACAGTGGCAATTTTGTTGTGTATTAATGTAAAATAATAAAACTGTAATACAGAAAATTCAGAGTAAAAAATGTCGAAAGGAAAATGCGCTCTTAGTACCGGGTATATTTTCAGTCCGTGCTCAGTGGTGTGTTCCGGCTTAAACAATTGAACACACCCGGTGAATCGTACACATTAACAATAACAGAGCTTGTGCCCTGTTTAGAAAAACAGTTTATGTTTCACGGGTGTACTCAGTTTGTTAAACTCTGTAAAGAACACTGAGCACGGACTGACAATATACTTTGTGTAAGTTTTGCTTTCGAACATTTCTACTCTGAATTTTCTGTACGAGGGACGTTCAATAAATAATGTCATTAGCTCGATGGCATACAATATAGTAGCCATATGACATAAAACATGACTTTCTCTAATTATTGAATCTTTAATGAATTGATAACAGTTTGTGTGACCACTTTTCTTCGCATTATTTTATCGTGGGAAGCTGGAAAACAAGGGCTATTCGAGACACTGCATTAAAAATGAATGGTCAAGAATCAGTAAACTAGAGTAAAAGTAAACGGTTCATTCAAGCAGCTGTAAAACTTGTTGATATCCCAAAAATTGATAACTGAAATATGTGAAATTTACAGCAACCAATGCTTGTTTTATAGACAGGTGAACATGTAGATTTCAATAAACAAAAATTATATAATGCGCATCAAAAATGGGTACCGTCCTTGGCAACAATGACTTACAACAACCGATGTAAATATGCGAAATTTCAAGAAATTATCACTGATTATGTTTTATTGACTTTAAGACACATAGAAAAATTGATAAAAATCATGTTGGGGATAGTTCATACTGTTTTAAAGAAACATTTTATAGTAAAAAAGTTTAATACTCAAAGGTCACCCTATATTTTGAAAAATGAGTGAAAACGACAGCGTGTAGGAATATCCTAGTTAGAATAATCTAACTGTGTCTCGGTACAGGCCCTCACCACAGTTAGAATACCACCCATATACTCGCAATGTTGCAAAAAATTGCAGAATCGCACCGAAACGATTTTGAAGAATATAAAATGATTTGCGCTGGGAATAACTACCAAAATAATCAAAACAAACCTTCTTGAGATTGCTTATGCCTTTTATCCCAAAAAATAACCAATATAAATACGAAAATCCAATTAATTTTCTCAACGTTTTTCTCTCAATTCAAATTACCTGCCATGTTTACATTCGTAACTCTCTAGATTGTTCCTAGTAAATGCACTATGCGAGTTATCGCCCGTGTTTCTTTCTGCTACATTACGAATACACGGAACGAATTCTATCGTTAAACCGGGTCCGTAGGACAATATCATTTTAACGATAGAACATTCTATCTAGGAATATCCAAACAATTATTTTAAAAAATCAAAAATTGTACTTATCTACGTTTGTATGAAATTCTAACACATCATGAAACTTGAATCCATTTTGCTTTAAACCCTCAAAACAAATTTAAAATAAATGCACTTGACAAAACTGCAAAGGCCTAAGAAGAGCAAAGAATTGCAGGAGCATAAAACATTTTTATATGCTATTTTATTAAATATTAGCGATCTCGTTCTTCAAATTCATATTCGGGGAGGAAGTTCAATTTCTGGAGGAGTCTAGAAAACAATTTTTTTGCAAAAACATTGAAAGGTTTATGAGAGGAAAGAAACAGAATGAGGAATTCACTACATTAAATGTCTTCATGACGGCGCCCAAACCCACAGGCCATGAAGAGTAAAGGAGTTTTGGGGATAAACGGAAAGTCAATGTTTTGTCACACCAACAAAATTTGCCAGATCTTTCAACCTTTGACTTGTTTACTTTCCTAAACTTAGAAAATCATCTATCAGAAAGAAAAAAACAAGTACAGTCAATTCTCGAATTATAGCCATTCGATTCATCGCCATTTTCGCAATACCGCCATGATTTCCCAAGAACGTATTTCCTGCTATATAAAATTCTCTTTATAACGTCAAATTCGCATACCGCCATCCGCCACCCTGTTTTCACAACAAACGTCCATTTTTAAGTGTTAATTATCTCGATATACCGCCACAGGTGTATGTGGTCAGTGAAGCGCGGCTAATTAGTTGACACTATTCCTGTTGTTAGCATGCAAACGCAGACAAGGTACATGCAATTAAGTTATTAAACAAGAATTAAATAAACAATAATTTTAACATGAACTGTTTTAATAATTTTGTTTTCTGTTTAATATAATCATTTAGTTACGACTTCGCCATGAAAGCGGTCGTTGTTAAAGTACGCCGATAACGATATTATTTTGATGATCTCTGCTTTAAACAGTGCAAAGTTTGCTGGAAAAAATAATTATACGGTATAAATTGTGAACGTTCCATCAACAACGATACCATAAACAATGAACATATTCAAGGATTCATTTTACTTATTATCGACAAAATATCACGACGATCGACCCAGTATGTTTTTTTTTTTCAATATCGAACGTGCAGATTTACATTCATATACAAATATTTGTCTTTATTTCATAACTGCACATTTTGTTTTAGCGAAATGGTACATTAAAAAAATTACTTGAAGTATTTTCAATCAGAAATATGTTTTTATATACATGTACATGTATTAATAAGAATAGAAACGCTAAATGGTATTTCTAAGAACGATAACTCTACTTCTTGTTATTCAATTCATCGCCAAATTCGTTATACCGCCATGATTTCTAAATTACAAAAGGTGGCGGTTTATCGAGAATTAACTGTACAGCAAATCATAGGATCTGCCATATTCCAGTATACGAAGGGTCATACTCAAAAATGTGTTCCAAAAAACAATTAGAAATTGAATGAAAATGTCACGGATATGCGTTTGAATTGAAAGAGAAAATTTTAGTTAAATCATTACGACTAAGTCATAGAAAAGCGTTTTTTGTTTCTTTCTGAGCCCCAATGACATTATTTATTGAACGCCCCTCGTATAATAGTTTAATATTTTTCATTAATACACAACAAGATTGCCACTTTTCCTAAGTATTAAGAAAAAATTAAATTAGTGAAAGTTTAAGGATGTGTAATCAAACCCGTCAAGAACTTTTAGATGAAAAAAGATATTTATTATATTTTTGTATGAAATGTTATTGCAATATATAAGCCGTAATATTATACAGAAAATTTGACAAATATTTTAACTTCAAATAAGTGTCTATGCACCTTTAAAAGTCTAATATAATTTGATCTACAGATGTATAAGCATGTTTATTGTTTATTATTTTCAACTTTCATCATACCAGGTGTGTTAATCATATTTGCAGGAGTGGGGGGGGGGGGGGGGG
>PRKT01000620.1:260556-273373 GCA_003671525.1 Saccostrea glomerata | reverse complement strand
GGGGGGGGGGGGGGGGGGGGGGTAGTCGCATATATTTTAGCATTACCAACGGCACCAAGTTAACACAACTTAAAATGTTTTAAGGAAATTAAGTAGAAAAAGTGGGAAAATGGAAGAAAGCAAAAATATACTTTTTTTTAGATATCATCATTTAGATATCACCATTTGTTGATCTAACTGTGTCTTCAATGAGTTGTGACAATTTAGTATTTTAGTACCATTTATTTAAAAGCTTTTAAAATATTTATTAGATCCATATAGGTCTTCCCCATTTCTTTGTAATATAAATCACGGACAGAATTTCACGATTGTATAAGCAAAAGAACTATTGATAATAATTCGTTATCGGCTTTTTTCTTATTTGTAAGCATCCTTTCAGTTTAATCCAAAGCGGTTTTACCATATTCATACGTTTAAAAATAATGTGTTTCACCGTTGCAATTAGGGCATAAATCATTTATTTCCGTTGCATATGTCATGCTATTTCTCGGCATAAAAACTGGGCTGTATTAAGCAGAGTTTTTGTGTTGAAAGTTAAGGGATCGAAGGGTACAGGATTTTAACGTATAAAATCTGCATCATGATGAAAGAGAGTGAATATCGTTGCTTTCTTTTAAATTTATTACTATTGTCTTTCCTTACTGTGTGGTTTGTAAGATGTAACACAGATATGAACAAGATCGAGCTGATTAAGTTATCTGAGTATGACAACCGTCTGCCGAGTCTAGAAACCTTTCTTACCGAACTGGAGAACATGGACCACATTGAATGCTCTATGAAATGCTTGATGGACAAACTTGAGTGTGTAGGAATTTTCTACAACGCCTTGACTAAATTCTGTAAACTTCTAACAAATCATCAAAACGAATCGATGCTCTACGATGTTCAATCTGGTTGGGAGTTCTGGAAGAATATAGGTAAAAAAATAACTAATTTGAATTGACATTTGTTTTTCTTCTTTTTTAGTAGAATTTATTAATAGTATGCGCCAAGTGTTCGGCACTTTGAAGTGAAAATGGTGGGTCTTTTGGATGATGAGACCTTAAGTAATGCGTAGGAACGACAAAAAAAAAAACTCAATGTTAAACTACCTCGAGTGTCGAGTTATAACAGGTTGGGGGAAAACGTAAATTCCGCTATAATAGTGGTATTTCACTATTATAGTGAAATTACGCTATATTTCCCGTCGTGGATACCCTCAATTTCATCCGATACCATGCAAGGCGTTTGAACCGCAAGTCATGGTGGGTATTAAAATGAACAAAAACTGTCATGCTTGCATGTTTTGAATTTTAATCAATTTTCTACCGTTGCGTTTATTAATACGAGCACTCTTTTTTTTAACGGAAGTTGCATTTTTAACATAGCAACCGATGATTGCAGGGGTATCTAAGCCTGTTTGAATCTCACGTACTGCTCATTAATGTGCACAAATTGACGCTTGTTGCGATTGTCAACTTAAACTGGAAAGGGTTTTTTTAATTAAACAAGAAAAAGATTATTTCTGTCTGCATGGTTACGGGTATGGAGGCCCGTTATGGTAAACGGAAAGACCCATTATTATAGCAGCGCTCGGCTGATCTTTCTGTGAATGGTTGTGTTAGATAGTGAACATGGGAATTGAGAAGTAATTTTTGCTATAATTCAGCATAATAATTCTTCATTGATAACATGTAGAAAATCATGAGTAAAATATATTTTTAATGCTTAATAATCAAAATTAAAATATTATTGTTATAAAGTTTCAATTTCATTGTTATTTCTCATCAAGATATTTGATAATTTTTGACTATATAAAAAGAGTTTACAAAAGGTACTTTATAGAAATAAAAGGAAATTATGAATTTCCGGTTGCATCATAACGACGTGGTACATATAGTTCATGGTTTAAAATAAAAATCAAAAACTGTTCAGCTCATAAAAATTGAATATGTTACAGCTGCGAATGATGTGAATGATAAAAGGATAATTTCGATTCAATATTTTGCAAAGCGCCTTGCGACATAACCTATACTGCATAAACGATAGGAATTATCACGTGATCAGGACCCAGGGTACACGTGGTTCGGTCATTTTTATTTCAGACTGTCTTCAAAGCAATATAAATAAATATTTGTTTTTAAAAGTAAGTACGCACATAGATATTTAAGTGCATTTGCTCATCAGATGGATTAATCGATGTAATCATGTCCATAGGAGCCCCCCCCCCCCCCGGTTCTGACGCATATGAAGTCAGTGATAAAAGATTTGATTGAAAATGAAAATATACGCTTCTCGAGATTCTAGTTCAGATTTGAATATATTGTACTTCCATTGCATGGTTATGCATTCAAAACTGTGATAGTACTTTATCAAATGCTAAATTGTTTGCGGCCGATTTGATCTTTACATCAATTTTTGATTGTGGAAAATATGAATTGAGTCAAAGATATTTTAGACACATCTTATGCTGAATATTGAGCAGTGGTGATTGGTTATTTGAAGTTTCCTTGCGTTTTAAACAATAATACAAGGGCATAATTCTAAAAGCTTGAAAAATTAATACTTTTGGTGTGATTTTTTGCTACATTCTTTCATTTCCTAGAATATAATTAGATATATATAGGATCTCCCATGGTTTGTGGTTTGATATGATTTTTATCCAACGAGTTGTGTGTTTTCTATCCCCGAGCCTTGGCGAGGGGATAGAAAACACACAACGAGTTGGATAAAAATCATATCAAACCACAAACCATGGGAGATTCTTTTTATCACATATTTTTGTTCACTTTAAATGTGTATTTTGTCTTTATTTCTAATTCAACGTCCTTTCCGTTACCTCGGACCAAATAACGTAATAAATAATATTACGTTGTATGAAATAGTTAGTACAAAAATAAAAGAAAGAAAGTATTTCAGCACATATTTTTTTAATTCATGAATGATAATTTGTTAAAATATATCAATAAAGTGAAATTTGACAAAGAACAAGATAGGGTATTGTTTATATTCAGCCCCCTCTGCAAAGTTGTTCATATCAGTACCAGAGAAAGTATTTACTGTGACACTCAAGATAATAAAAAGTTTTCTTTGGTTACCTTACAACTAAGTTGCCTAGCAACGAAGCAAACACGGCAACAGCATATTTTAAAAATCACTGAAATATTCATTTGAATTATATTAATTGATAATCAGTTATAATCTGCATAACTCAATCTTGGTAAAAAAAAAAACCAGAAAATTGTTTTTAAGGAATGTACTATGATTTATTCAATGTTTCCATAGCAACAAACCCCTTAGCAACCAAGCATCGAATATGATTTTTCTAATTCAATTTCATTCAGCATATAATTTTAATGTAATTGGATAAGAAACTAGCGTTACATTATCAATTATTTAGCAATAACTTTTTAAATAATACAGTGCATTTCTTTTTTGCCAATATATTCCATAGCAACCCATTTTATTCCATAGCAACTATATATTTCATTTTTTTTATCCCATAGCAACCATGTAAACAATATCTCCTTTTTCAATTTTTAATTACAACATGAATTTAATTTGACATTTTTTATTTATATTTATTAATACGAGCTAGAAGGAAAATTAGAACACATCAATCTATTTTCTGAACATGTGAAACAATAGAAAACTTTTCTTTCAATCATACTCTGTATATGGAAAATATCATTATGACATATCATTTCAATTTGCGTCACTTAATTATCAGTTTTTAACAAATATTCTTGAATATATACGTCATTAATAAATAAAAACATATAGTTTAATCACACCTGATTGACATTGTTAATAGCAAAGTTACATACATGTATGTACATGTACATGTGACACGTTGATGTGTAACAAAGACATGTTCATGTAAACATCCAACAATCAAATGGGACTTCATACAATCATATTGTTTAAAAGTTTCAATAGATTCTTCAATGTCTACAATCAAAAACAAGGAGAGAAATATGCTCAAACATGTACACATTATGAATATGTACTGCTATTATTAATGCAACATATATTTACAACTACAATGTTAATCAATAATGCATGTACCTTTCCTCAAATTCCACAGATAATGATACTTGTTAAGTACTGCATCTTTAGTTCTAAATAATATTTTCAAAGCAAAATTATTTTCTGCATTTATAAATATTACACTCAAAATTAGACTGTCTTTACATTTGTTTGTACTAACACTGTGTCATAAATTGTAACTATGTTTGAATGTTGAAACAATGAATATTAACAGGAAGATCTACAAACAGCATATCAAAATAACCTTCAAAACTGAATTGCAAATGTCATCAATAGAAATTACAATTTAACACATCTGACATTTACTCCTCTGGATTATCATCACTCCCACTCTCCATTTCACTGTCTGTTTCTGGAAGGATGCTGGCATCAGTAATAGAGCTATGGAACTTCACTCTATGACAATCGGTTCCTTGGAAGCGATGGTATCCAAGATACCAAAGAACACTAGCGACATGGGCACAACATCCCACAACACGTGCACCAACTTTGCAAGTGCAATACCATCCTATGATTTCATCTAGATTATAATGAATAAAAACTGTATGACGGACGCTACCTGAATGCCTTGACTTAAGTTTAACCCGGAGCAGATTTTCAATTGGATTACACACATAAACTTCATACTGATCTTCTGAAAAATTATCTATCACATAGTTCTTTGCTTCCTTTAGTTGATATATTCCAAGTGTTATTTCTCTAAGTTTGTCCATGGACAATACAGGAAAATCTTGTACAGGCAGAGAGTTGTCACTGGTACATGGACTCATTTCAACTTTCTTGAAAATTGACCTTTTCTTCAAGAGCCCCTCCTCCTCTACCATTCTCTGAACATCATTTCTCTGAGAACTTCTTTCCAACATTTTGTTTGCCAATTCCTCTGATGAAGGATCCATGTTTGCCAACTGTGGGCGGTAACAGTTGAATAATGAACACACAATACGAAGAAAATCACCAATGTAAGGGATGTAATGATTGGAAACAACTTTGTCAAAGAACTTCCACTGCTTAATTCGTGAATTGACGCTTTCAACCACCCACCTAACTTTAGTCACAAGCCTGCTGGTATTGGCTTCTTCTGTGTTATGCTGTTTGTTGCCTTTTTGTAGATAATGTGGCATTTCCACATTAAATCCCTCTTCTTTGAGGTATGCGGACATATCCCTAAATCCACGATCCACAATAAAAATATCATTGTCATTTAGCCAAACCTTCATTCCTTCACTGTTAGTTTTCAGAATATGCTTTGTGATTAAAGCGTCATTATTCTTTGCGTAGTAAGGTCCCAAAATGGACAGGATGTATCCATCAGTTCCGACAATGACCATAGGTTTTAGTAGCATAAGGGGTTGAACAATACACACAAAGAAATACAAGTACTTTTTTCCATGTAGATTTGTAAATATATTATAAACATGATAAATGCATATACAATGTATGTTTTACACAGAAAAAAATGCAGCTTTCTTAAGGGCCAACTATTTAATAACAGGTCCAGTGCAGATACTAGATTTAGCTGCGTAGATAGAATTACCTAGGTAGCTTTCATTATTTAGCTTTTACATTGCAACTTTTCACACTTTTTCTTTTTACTAAAAAAAGACAAAAAAGCGCAATAGGGGTTTTAAAATACAACCCAAAGCAGAGATAATTTAAATATTGCTGCATTTTAATATGCTTAAGCAAAATATGTAATTCCATTGTTTGGGTAAAATCTGTTCCCTGCTATCTTGTGTGCAGTGAGGCATTGATTAGTATGATTTACTTCACATTGTGCTGAATAATAACCAATGCATCATCATGTTACATGTTAACAAGAACTGGACTTCTTCAGGGCTCTCACACCACTTTTTGGGACTGGGGCCGGGGCCGTTCAAATTGGGAAAATTATCGTCATTTTGGGAAAAGTTTGATATTAACCAAAATTCATTTTAAAAAATCCTCAAATTTTGCTTTTCTAGCATTTTGTCATCAATTTAACTGGTTTTGAATAAACAGTTAAACAGAACAAACATGGATACGTAGGCTATAGTATTTATGAAAGTACATTAGATTTGTTATTACTATCTTTGAGTGCTGATGATTACGGTTATGTCTTCTAGGTGACATGCAGTCGCCAGTCACATAGTCCCAAATTTCCTCGATCACATGGACAACTTTGCGTACCAATACAGCGCGAGACTGAACTTGCCGAAGCCTGGGATTATTTCTAGGTGCAGCTTACTAATGTTTAAATGAAATGTCTCTTTTTGAAACCAAAATGATGTTTTTTGTCGAAACTACATGACAAGATACTCTGCACTCATAGTTAGTGCACATTTTTGTAAAAACAATAACCTGGTTCCCCGAACCAGTTTACGAATGCATTCGTTGCGAACTAATAAAATAGTGGTACAGTTTCACTTTCATTTGCAAACGTGTTGTTTGTTGTTTTTTTGCGATTAAGTTTCATGGAATTTTATTTTTTAATTCATATTTTGCTATATAAATTGGGAAATTTACACCTTTCTTTTGGGAAAAAAGGTACCTTTTTTGCATTGGGAATGGGGCCGAATATCGGCCCCAGATATAGAGAATCCAGAGCCCTGTTCTTTATTAATTCATTCAAGGAGTAACTGTTGTATATAGCCCCAAAACTTCCAGAACTTTGATTGAGATTGCACAGAAAAAGACATTTCTTCAAGAGTTAATTTTTCATGAATTGTTTTCTGACAAGTTCAAAGTTGAAAATGATCACTGCTTCAAATGATATTTTCTGCAAATCCTAATAATTATGTTTTTTTATGAAAATGTGTTTTGGTAGCTAAATAAAGCTACGTCAGGTAGGTAAATAAAGCTATGTACCGGTATGTATATCAAGCTACGTAGCTATTAAATCTAGTGTTCATGGTGTTTGTACTGGACCTGAATAACTCAACTCTGGTGTATTTTGATTATAAAAATATTACATTCACTCATTCCCCTTCAAAATCAATGACTATGCATTTAAAAATGCACTACTGTGTCGACGATATTGGTTTATTACATTTTTTTCACAACACATATTTTCCTTGTCCACAATGAACACACGAATGTGCTGGTGATCATGCTGATCATTTGTTACCCCTATGAAATGTTTCAAAGTAAAGGAAATTTCATATTTATTATTCATTTGGCATAAATAACTTGTGTTTGTCAACATTCTATCAACTGTTATGAATAACTTACCGAAAGGAGGCGATTATTTGTGCAGTGGCTCATTGTGATCGTCTGTTTTTCCAGCCGACAGTCAAGGGAGCGTCGATTTACCCAAAAGGACCCAAAAGGACCCAAAAGGAACCCAAAAGGACCCAAAAGGACCCAAAAGGAACCCAAAAGGACCCAAAAGGACTTTAATTAATATATCATAAAACATTGAAAATTAATAATTTGAAGTAAATTACGAATATTATATTATATTTTTACATAAAAGTTGGCAAAAACATACTTATATTGTTGCAACTGAAACAATAACATAACATTTTATAGCACATCAAACACTAAATCTGGTCAGGTATGCTTTGATTTCTTTTAGCTGAAATTAACAAAGTATTAATTTATTCCTCCTTCTGTTTAACCATATCTTACTATATGATATTTAATAAATGAAAAAAAAAGTTTTATCTTATTCATGTTTTAGGCATATGGTATCGGGATGGGTGGGGGTTATGGGTGGTGGGGGACCTCCCACCTCCACCCCAACCACACATTTTACCCTAAAAAATATAGTTTTAGATTTAATAAAATATGAAAATGTTCATTATATATCCATTTATTGTCTTTATTTCAAGTCCTTTTGGGTTGTTCTTAATTTCCTTTTGGGTCCTTTTGGGTTCCTTTTGGGTCCTTTTGGGTTCCTTTTGGGTCCTTTTGGGTTCTTTTGGGTCCTTTTGGGTAAATCGACGCACCGGACAGTCAAAGAATAACATTACCGGAAGTTACCGACGCAGTGTAAAAGAAAAAATCGTATCTTATATATTTTCACCTTTCAGTGCATATATTCGAATTGGAGATTGATTCATATAAGTGCAACAAAAACTATACCTCAGGTGATTTATGTTGTAAATGACAGAGTAAGCAATAATCATTAATTCAAACTCTCAATAAAACATTCCGGAGAAAACCGGGATTTTCTCTTCCGTCACTGGCCGAGTTCGCGACGACTTACAATTTTTCTAAAAATAAATATGAGCGGAGGAGAGACCCACTACGGATTTTTGACAGTCTATTTAAAATACTAAAGAGATTAAGTACACAACAAATGATCGTGGGTCTTGCCTCCGCTCATAGGTAAATCTTGCATATTTTGTGACGCAAGAAACGTTTTTTGGAAGAAAAGTAGAGACAATCATTTAAATCAGTACCCAGGATTAATTAAAATGACCAAAAATATTTTAATTATTATCTTTTTATAGAAATACAAATTCAGTTCTTTCCTTTTTATAAAACATCAACTCCTGACTGAACTCTTTATTTGTTCCAGTTCAGGGGGGCAGATGATATATTGAAACCCTATCTTGTTCTTAAGTCATTCTCTCCATCATACACATGTATTTGTTTATTTACATTACGTCACGCGGCGTAGGAATACATAGTGTTGATACGAAAACGATATCACATGAGCTATATCAACGGGATAAAGGTAAAAATATGTGATAAAAATATTTTTCAAATAGCAAGAAAAAAACTATAGCTACTTCTCTCAGATTTTAAAGTTAAATCATTCTTGCCTAAGTGCATAGCCATAAAGTGTAAAATAAGATACATTTGTGCAGAGTTAAAAAGATTGTTCCAATCATATTTATTTGAACATGTGTTAAAATAAGGTTACAGGCACTCTTGTCAAATATTCCGGACACCAAAATTAACTGAGTCTTTTTTTTCTGAAATAAACAATTAACCAGCAGAAATTAAAAATTATATATATTTTCTAGAATCGTTTTTATTTTTTAAAAAGTAATTTTTTGATTATTTATCATAAATTGATTTTGTAAAGAGGATAGAAATCGAGTTTATCATTATACTCTTTTTTTATTTTTGCCATAATGTGTCTTTCCGTTTTCCATAACGGGCCTCCATACCCGTAAACATGCAGACAGAAATAATCTTTTTACTGTTTAATTCCATAAAACCTTTTCAGTGCAATTGTAACAAGCATCAATTTGTGCACGTTAATGAGCAATAAGTGAGATTCAAACAGGCTTAGATACCCCTGCAATCATCGGTTGCTATGTTAAAAATGCAACTTCCGTTTAAAAAACAGTGCTCGTATTAATAAACGCAACGGTAGAACATTTATTAAAATTCAAAATATGTAAGCATGACAGTTTTTGTTCATTTTAATACCCACCATGACTTGCGGTTCAAACGCCTTGCATGGTATCGGATGAAATTGAGGGTATCCACGACGGGAACTACAGCGTAATTTCACTATAATAGTGAAATACCACTATTATAGCGGAATTTACGTTTCCCCCCAACCTGTATAAGTCTAAATTTGAAGTCATTCACTGGGTATAATGACGTCTATATAATTATATGTGAAAAGATTCTCGAATGTGACGTAAACCAATTTACAATGAATCAATCATTAAAAAATGAAGGGAAAATATGACTGTCCAAGACATTTTTCTCCAAGTAAAAGTTCTAGGTACTACCGGGGTATCTGATCATCTAAATTTTCAAGAGAGAAACAATTCTTTTTTGTTACCGGTACATGAAATTCTCTGTGTTAATTATAATTTTGTTCAAAAGAAGATAAAACAATTAAATTCAGACAAATTTAAAAGTTTAAGATAAGGAGCAATTCATAACAAACCCAATTATCTGTAGATTTATAAGTACTTGAAATGATGATACCCATGATCTAAAAAAAATACAAAGTTGTTACTTTTTGAAAAAAATAATGAAAATGATGAAAATTCACAATAACAAAGATTTAGGTAAATTTTTACTGATAATATGAATAATTTTCTATTTCAGGATGTGACCACGGCTGGCTTTATCATGCACACCACTGCTATTTCCTTAGTCATAGACAAACGTCTTGGCATGACGCTAAGGTAGTTTTGCCATAACTCGAAAGGGAAAAGGTTTTAATGTCAAGTTCGTTTTAAATCAGAAAAAGTGTAATTTTTTTCATTTAAAAACTTTGCTCTGGAACCAAATAAAATTTTTTACATGTATTTGAAATCAAAGTAATATTTTTTTTAAAAAATATATACATAGTATATACTATGTACGAGGGTTGTCCGGTAAATCGTTGACAAGATGTCTAGTTTGAATAATAATCATCACCGCGTTCTGAAGTTTTCACTACTCTTTCGTACATATATTATGAATACAAGAGCAAATTTCAAATAGATATATGTATAAATAAACAAATTGTGAGGTTTTATGCTATGTATTATATTGCCCTACGGCGCACGGATTATAACGTCAAAGTGTCTAAAACAGCGTCACGTTTCATCTTTGCTAAAAATAAAGTTGGATAAGTCCCACTTAAATTTAGAAATTCCATTGATTTACATACCTGAATCTCCATAAACAGTTGAGGACCCAATCTGGCACACACATGCAATCTTCTGAAGATTTTTTAAGGTGATTCGAACGTGACGAAAATACGTCAACTGCGCAACGCGAAACGTCACGGAAAATTAATCTCTACACCAAATGTTCTAATTACATAAACTTTTTAATACAACAATTATAGATTTATTTCATTAATAAACAAAAATAAGAAATAATTAAATACGGAAAATCATATTGTTTGTTATCCTTGATTTTATTTAACATATGTTTGATTAATTTATGTATTAGAGCATTTGGTGTAGAGATTACATTTCCGTGACGTCAGCTGATGGCAATCGGGCCTTGGAACGAAATTCGAAGTTTGCATGAATTTTAGTTGTTTGCATTATCAACGCATTGGATTTAAACTTAAGGAAGAAATGTATAGCGAGAAATATCATATTTGAACCTAATGCTACACGCAAACCGGTAGGCATGTCCGATTTATATGTTAAATTCAAGCCTGAACCGAGAGGGGGTCAAATTGGCGTTGCACACCTTGTGTAGGCCCTAGAGAGTGTAGAATTTTTCGATATTAATTTGGCTTATTTAGCGACTCATTATTCAAACAGCAAGATGGACTAAGAAGTCTGAACGACCTGACCACAATTATTTCAGTCATAAGTACACATTACAAATAGGCCCTTCGCACATGTGACTACGTTGAAACATGAACAATGACTGTTACATGTATGCAGACTACGCTCTTAAGTACATTAATTGGTTGTATTAAAATTAATTCTCATGTGTATGCAAAGGTTGTTTTAGTATTTTAAATATGTCTATAATGTATTATCCCTGTAGGAAAAGAGAATTTTCAGAATCTACAATCTTACTGAAATTCAAAATCTGAGATAACCCCCCTCCCTCAAAAAAAACACCAAACAAACAAAAAACCCAAAAACGAAAAGCATATTTATAAAAAAACAAAAAATTATCTTTTTTTTTACACTGAACCAAGCTATGGTGCTGCTATACCTATAGACTTTGCAGGTCTACTGCCGCCATAATCATAAAACCGGAAGTACGAGTTCATAAATTTGAAATTTCAATCAATTCAATTAGACATCAGAAAGAAAAAAAATCTTGTTTTCCACATTTTTTCCGCTGATAATTCAAAAACTTGAGCAGCAGGTTTGTAAGCTTAAAAGAAAAAAAAATGTTGGCCTAAATATTACATTGCATACTTGAAAAATGCATTTAGTTTCAATATGTCAGAGGAAATTCGAACTGAGAGATTATTTTAATGTTTCTAAAGCTAATGACTATTTTATTGAATATTTTCACCTCAAATGTTCAGAATTGATAAATTATACAATGTATTTGATTAATTTATGCAAACTTTTAAGATTTTTTGTGTTTATCTTTTCATATATAAATGTTTTTTTTTTTTTTGGAAAAGGCTAAAAATTGAGCAAGACCCAATGAAAGTCAGATGATTATATCTTTCTTCCGGACTCATGAACCTACCATTTTTTTTTTCAAGGTTTAAAGCTTTGTTTCACAGCTATTCAAAGAAATTTAAAAGAGAAAATTCCAATTACTCTTGGTATGATTTTTGCCATTTTATCAATTGGAAGTCATACTGAAAATGGCATTTTTAAGAGCAGTCTAAGGAAATTCGGATTAAATTTCTTAAACATCATTTACTATTTCCATACTTTTATTTATTCTGTAGGAAGACAATGTTATTATCTTTCATTTCCATGATTTAAAAATACGATTGAAAATAAGATCTTTTTATCTTTTAATTTTGATTTTGTCTGTTACTTGTTTATTTTTGCACAGCAGACAATTTCAACACTCTCATGTTCAGAGGCCGTTGCCATGGAAACTAGCGCATTGACCCATATCAAAACTGTCATTATTCAAGACAGGAAATCCTCTAGTATCATTCTTATCATTTTTTAAAAAATCGAATTACTTTGGTGACAGGTTCGAATCACCTTAACAACAGCAAAGTCATTATTTGTCATACTAGTATTGAAGCATCATCAAGTAGTGAAGAATCAATTTTCTTCAACTCATGACTCCTTGGGGGAAAGCTTTAAGGTAGGGCCATAAATGATGAGCAAGTTTTACATTTAAAAAAGAAACTAAAAAAATTCTTAAGAACAACAAAGCCATGATTGGTCACATTTATATGGAAGCATCTTGAGGTAGTGTGTGTTAAATCATGACCAGCGGTTAAATTGAAAGT
>PRKT01000620.1:179108-258144 GCA_003671525.1 Saccostrea glomerata | reverse complement strand
AAATGCTGACTGACGTTTTTCATACCAATTGTTAGTCCATTATTTATACACTGAATTGACGAAGGATTTTTTCCGTTATTTCCTGATCATGACAACGAGCACACGGCGGGTGTGACCGGTCGGCAGGGGATGCTCACTCCTCCATGGCACCTGATCCCACCTCTGATGTTTCGGGGGTCCGTGTTTGCTCTGCTCTTATTTTGTATATTGTTTAATGGACGTTGAGATTGAATACTGTTCGTTATTTCCATATCCTTCTTGAAGGAAAATGCGATTACTGTGAAATCAGAAATTTTCGTGGGGTTTAATTTTTGTTGTTTTCGAGGTATGATGAGACCCACGAATTCATGTCCACCACTAAATGTAAAATGTCACAAACATAAATATTCATTAATTCTTGATCAACGAAATTAAATCCCCACGAACCAAGAGATTTTCTTCAAACCACGAAAATTTAATCCCAAGAAAATTTGTTATTTAACATTATATAGTGTACTAAACTTTAACAACCAATGATAAAAAGTTTGGCAGAGAGTCCCAAGAAAATGTTATTGCTACAAAAAAAAAATCGGTGTTTAAAAGTATTTGCTTAGTGGTTCACTATGTTGTAAAAATTGTCTTTTCTGCTTTAGTATTTAGATAACAGTGAAAATAGGCTGCTTAAAGCACAGTGATGCCAATGCCGAAAGAAGCCATGCATGATTGACTATTCTTTTATTGAGATCATTTCCTTCATCCCTAGTGTAACATGGTATTCCCATTAAAACATTAATCGATTCAGCAAAATAAAGCAATTATTCAAAAATGTACTGTGTTTTATATTGGTTACAGCGCTAGCCCAATGACCTGTTTTAAAGCTTCTTTTTTTATTACCTCCAAAAGAATCGAACCAATTAACAAACTGCAATTCATTAGAAATTATTATTGAAAACAATTAAAAAATTAAAAATTTTGTCTTGTTTACATGTTTGTTGAAATGTGAAATGTTGCAATTCTCTTTCACCACAAATGGATTATTAAAAGGCATCCTTGCTTCTGTTTCATGAATATAAATGATTTGGCTATTATATCAAAGAGATAATATAAATCATTCAAACCGGAAAATGATATGACTATTTTAAAGTTCTAGAATAGACTCAAACGGCAATATAAAAAATAAATATTTAAAACATTTCTCATGGTTTGGCTATTAGAACAAATAAGTGCATTGTCCACAACAGAAATGCTTTCCTTTTTTTCAAAAACTCATAAACTACCAGTCGATGAGAATTTAAAGGAAGATTCGTGAAATAATTTAATTGGACACTGTATCAACCTTGATAATGGTAATATGGAATTTTGTTGTTATACCAAACAAAATCGAAACAGAAACATTTACACAGTCCCTAAGGTGTGACACTCTTTAAATAAGCTATATCAAGGTATGACACTCTTTAAATAAGTTATATCAAAGATTTTTTTTACAAGTATATTACATAGGTACTCAAATAGCATAATTCAAAATTGCAGCGAAAATTAGGAGTCAGTGTGCATCTTTCTGAGCAATTATCTTGACTTTTTTGCACTTGAATTGTAATTCTTGGTTTAGCCACTTTAATCTTTAGGAATTTTTATCAGATGTTATCATGGCAATAAATATAATTATATCATTTTATGGTAAAATAATCTGAATAATATGTATCATTGAACAAATAATGCAAATGCATTGTGTGACCTTTTTGCACTGAAAAGGCATCATATCTGGGGTATCTAAAATCTAACTAGGCAATAACATATTTTCTTGCATCAAAGTTTTTATGCTGAACTGCTTTTTGGTTGAAATTACTGTGTAAGAAAAATTGGGATCAGTGATGTAAAGTGTTATACATTGGTCAAAATATGCAATTTTTGGCCAAAAAACCCTGTGATGTTTTCCTTGCATGACTTCTTTAATATATTTTCATTTCTTGGCTAGTCTTTAAGTGAATGTGTAAAATTTTATTTAAAAATAAACATAGAAACCAATATTTATTCCTAGCATATAATAACGGAAAATTTTCTTAAGGGAAAAATATGTGAGGCTAAAAGTCCAACATATAAGTTGTAACAGATGTGTAGATTTAAGAATTTTCTCTAAATATCCTTCCACCACAAGAAATATCCCCTATAAATCGTGTTTTTAATGACTATGTGATCAGTTTTTAAATTGAATATTTTATAAGTTGCGTTGTTTAATTTAAATATGTTATAAAAATTGAACTTTAATGAATAAGTTGTAAGTTAGACGATCTGAATGAACTTTTCTACAAAGCTGAAGAGTGGCATACATTAAAGTGCAAAATTTAAGATATGAATATAGGGGAAATACATATATCTCTCTATAATCTTGGAGATGTTTGAAATAAAAATAGCAGGTAATCTCTCAAGTTAGGTCATCATGAAGGATCTGAGCAGTATATTTGTCGAAAATCTACCAAGATAGAAGAAGAGAGAGAGGGGGGAGGGCAGAGAGAAAGAGAGGGAAGGGAGAGACGATCGATATTTAAAAGAAAATATTAGAAAAGAATTGAAGAAGTCTAACAATTTAATCGTATATTTGCCAAATATGTTGAAAGAATTCATGACAGTCAGTTTAATATATATTATTTAGGACCAGCATAAAACATTTCACTGGACATAATTATTCTGTGTGTAGGCTGCATGTAAAAATATGAATCTAAACTTCCACCACAAAATATAGTTCCTCACTAAATGTTTTCAATATAGAATTTAATTACGAGGTTTTATTTGAACATAGTTTAATTAGCATTATAGAATCTAAATGTATCGTAAGAACTAAAACATTATGTAACCATAGAATATTTCAAATAGACGTCAATACAAAAATCTGCTCAAAAGCTGTGGAGCGAACCTCTTTGACTAATTTTATCGATTTCTGGGGTATTTTCTCACTACAAAAATGCCAAGTCGGGGGGCAATAACTAAAACTCGACATAATAAAACTATGGTAACCTTTCCCTATACATTAAGGTAAATATATATATTTATTGATTTCTTTTTGTAACTAGCTAATATTACTAATATTTTATTTATTATTTAGCATCCTTTTTATTTACCTTAGTGATTAACTCTAGTGTTTCTCTCATATGCATATCTTTTAAATCGTATTTCACCAATACTATCAACATCCTCCCAGCCCAAGGGTCCGATTCATTTATCGAGGGTAAACAAAGTGGACTCTTGGCTAACGAAGTTGCAATATGAGTAGACAATAAAATATTTGTTTTTGATACATATTTTAAGTCACCTCTTGGTAAAGCAAAAAGGTTGTATTACGCAGTCCTTTAATGATAAAATTAAAACAAACCGAAACAAAAAAGTATTTTTTAAACGTAAAACACAATGTTAAGGAAGAGTACTTATCGTTGCCTACACTTATGCCGATTGTTAGTCTCTTTTCTTACCCTGTGGTTTGTAAAGTGTAACACAAATATCAACAAGATCGAGCTGATCAAGTTATCTGAATATGATAAACGTCTACCGAGTCTTGAAGATTTCCTTACTGAGTTGGAGAATGTGAGCATGATTGAATGTGGTGCGATTTGCTTAATGAACAAGTTTGTGTGTGTAGGAGTTTTCTACAACGCCTTAACCAAATTCTGTAAGCTACCAAAAGATCACCCAAACAAACCAATGGATTACGGTGTTCAGCCTGGTTGGGGGTTCTGGATTACAGGCAAATTTTAATTGAAAATTGCTTTGTGTTTGTTTGGGGTTTTTGGCTTCTTTTTGCAAAATTCTCTAAAAGATTGCTGGACAAAATATGACCGACATATACAAAATAAATCTTTATTTTAAGACGATTGACAAGGGAGAATTTTCCTATCCTCTTTAAAAGAATTTCTCTGTATTCATAGCAAGTTTTGTATGAATGTAAAAGAAATAGATTTAAAAAAAAAAATTTAAGATAGTGAGCAAAAGTAGAAGAAACCCAACTATACTGGGTATTATGAAAGAACCATTCAAAGATTTCTTTTAATTTTGCCATTCGGCCTTAAAATATGACAACACCAATGTGGCTATAAAGAATTTAAATTATAATTTTAATGTAAAATTTATTGCTTTTGTGGGGTCAATTTTCTGTGGTTCGAGAAATATTGGTTCGAGAAAATTTAATTTCGTGGCGGGGGAAAAGAAACATACAATTGTACAATTGAATTTAAGCAATAATTTGTAGACTTCTTCCCATATCACAAAAACAACGAAAATTGACCCTAATTATAAACTTATTACGTCATAAATGATAAAAAAAAACAATAAAACAAATATGAACAATAACAGTAACAAAGCATTTTATAAATAAAAAAAAATAGTGAATCATTTATAAAAAAAAAAAAAAGGGGCGGGGGAGATTTTCATTATGATAATGAATCCTTTACTATATTAGAATGTAACTCCGGCTGGCTGTATCATTCGGACCACTGCTATCTTCTGAATCATACACAAAAGTCTTGGCATGACGCAAAGGTAATGTGAGCAGAAACTGGCAAGCGGATATTTTATTCATTTTATATTAAAAAGCCTTTCTTATTTTATTTCTTTTAAACATTTCTTTAAGAAGCAAAACCAAATTATAAACATGTATTTGACAAATATATAAAAATATATACATTTTTAAATTATTTACATTCCACAGACTATATATGTCAACTGATTTATTCTGATCTTAAAATTATAATCGATCAATTAGGCTACCAAATGTTAATTCAACGTTTAACGTCACTGCGCGCATAGGTTTTGGAAAATTTACACTAAAAAAACAAATTTGTATTTTTTTTAAAAGTTTGTATTCAAGTTTGCTCTAGCTCTAATCTACAGAAAATTGCATTTAGTAGGAAATAACAATAATTGGACCCATTAAGAGGATAATTTGAGATGTGACTATCATTTTTAAAAAGTCTTCTTGAAAAGGCCATAGAAAGTCCATTTTTTTGCAGATGACACCTCTCTTTATGTCATAGTTGATGATGATATTATTAATTCCGTCAATTCAGTGTATAAATAATGGACTAACAATTGGTATGAAAAACGTCAGTCAGCATTTGACTCAATGATAAATTGTATTTGCTGACAAGGTCATTCAATTAAAGCACTGGCTTAAAAACTTTGGTTGTCTCTCAAGTAGTATATTCTAGGTTATATCGTATACATTACCATTCTATGCATTCATTCAGAGGTCTGAGTGGTTGTAGCCAATTTTAGAATAAATTAATCTCCTTTAGAAGAGGAGTTCCATATAATTTTAAACTAAATTGTATGAAATTTTTCTTTGCCAAATGATAGTTGACGACTTAAGATATCATATTTGAAAAAATTAAGTTATATCTGATGGTTAATTTGCTGACCTAGCCTCCTTGAAGCTTTTAAAATAACCTCAATTCCTATAAATGAAGCTCCTCTATTTTCATGTAATTTAATGTTTAATAAAGGGGTTTATTCTATGGACACCTGTGTAATGTTTATCGTGTTTTACCATGAATGTGGTCGAGAAAAGCTAGGTTTTTGTTAACAATTTGAGAAATAATAGATTTCTGCAATTTTTGCATTAATTGCTTTCCAGTAGAATCGGCCTTTCGCATTAAAAAAAAAAACGATGCGCAGTTTACTAGTACTTTATGTTACAAAAATGTGTTTTTTCTCAATAGCTAGTTTGATTACTTTCTTTTCTTGCAAATGTAACTGCAATTCGATGAACAAGCTAGGTCGTTCCACAATCCTGTTCCGGGAATTATTGCAATGCAATCTTCTCCACGAAGATCATTGGGTTCTTCTTGATCCCAGTTCGTGAAATTTAGAGTAGAATTCATCTCACTCCAGATAAAGACACCTTCTTTGTCAATATCGCTTGCACCAAGCCACGCGTATTTAACATTATCAGGCCATACTTGGCTATCTGAAAGTACGAACATAATTTTTGAATATACAGATGGAAGATAGTTATTACATGAAAACTTTCATAACAGTGTAATAATGTTTTTACTTGGAATTCGAAGAATTAAAAAGGAATACGTCTATTCACTGAATGAAGGTTTTTTGCTTGTTATTTTGTTTGTTTGATGTCCTTTTGAGTTTGTTTTACTAATAAAAAGACACCACCACTTGCCAGTTGAGAACTTCAAATTTAGACCTGTACTCAGCGCTTACAGCCTACAGCTTTGAGCAGTGTGGGATTTCCTGTCTGCACCTACAGCTAGACATCGTTTTATAATGCCTTACCCAAAGGGAAGGTCTTTGCGCCTTGTAGTTGGATTCGAACCCGTAACGTTAGAATCAACCCCTTCCTCTGACTCTAGAGCAAAAGCTCGATTTATTTATTTAGTGAAAGGAATCATTTCTTTAAAGTGATTTAGGTAAATTGTATTTAAAACACATTAAACTTCATTTTCAGAATCACATCCTCCTAATGTCAGTTGAATAATCATTTTCTGTTAAATAAAGAAAAAATCTTAAAATTCATTCATTTAAAATTTTAAGGAAGGTGAAAATACAGACCAATTAGTAAATCTGTAATTCATATGTTCTCCTCAGCGGAATAAAATAATTATTTTCTGTTAGATAAAAAAATATCTTAAATTCATTTATTTAATGTTTGTAGGAAGGTAAAAATACAGACCCATGAGTTTATCTGTAATCCATGTGTTCTCCTCGGCAGAGTTGATATCGGCCAGGAACGCTCCGTTACTTTCACACTGAAGCTATGAAAGTGTGACAAAGTAAAGGGAGAAAACAAAGCAAAATATTGATAAAAATGAAAGAATATTTGTGATCAATAATTATAAGTCAGACTTAAGTTAAGTGTTTTTGACAAAGTACGAGGGTTTTCCGGTAAAATCGTGGACAAAGCGTTTTACTCGAAAAGTAATAGGCGCACTCAGCTGAAACTGTTTATTCATCATATATAAGTGCTTCATAATTTTTTTTGATAATATATAGACAAAAATAAAGATTTTATAATGCTTTAATGTGCACAGGGTACGGTCATTCGGCGCACGGAAAAAAAAAACCAAGGTCATATTAGAGGACACACAAGTATTAACTCGTAATAAAAGTTTTAAATACATAAGATTGGGATGAAAATTATCATAATTCGATTCCTTTATCAATTTTGTCATCTTTTAAATATTTCAAGGCATTTGGTTAATTTTTGGCAATTTCCCGAGCATTCAAAATGGTAAAATTGTTAAACAAGAAAAATGGCGACGTTTAATGACGTTACGGTGTACTGGAGAACAATTCGGGTTTGATAAGGATGTTGTAATGACACCTTAAAACATGAAATGAATACAGAAAAAAAAAGAAAAATATCACGATATCTTTAGTATACAATGGAAATATAGTTTTCTTAGCGAAGTCTTATTGATCGAGTCCCAGGTAATACAAAACATACGGGCAAACTGCTTATGTAATAGCAAAAGACGCTGTTACTGTCGACCTTCCATATAAGATTCTCTATTTAGTTGAATGATGGTGATAATACTGTCTGTTACTTGCTTAAGGTGATTCGAACCTGTCACCAAAGTAATTCGATTTTTTAAAAAATGATAAGAATGATACTAGAGGATTTCCTGTCTTGAATAATGACAGTTTTGATATGGGTCAATGCGTTAGTTTCCATGGCAACGGCTTCTGAACATGAGAGTGTTGAAATTGTCTGCTGTGCAAAAATAAACAAGTAATAGACATAATCAAAATTAAAAAATAAAAATATTTTATTTTCAATCGTATTTTTATATCATGGAAATGAAAGATAATAACATTGTCTTCCTACAGAATAAATAAAAGTATGGAAATAGTAAATGATGTTTAAGAAATTTAATCCGAATTTCCTCAGACTGCTCTTAAAAATGCCATTTTCAGCATGACTTCCAATTGATAAAATGGCAAAAAATCATACCAAGAGTAATTGGAATTTTCTCTTTTAACTTTCTTTGAATAGCAGTGAAACAAAGCTTTAAACCTTGGAAAAAAAAATTGGTAGGTTCATGAGTCCGGAAGAAAGATATAATCATCTGACTTTCACTGGGTATTGCTCAATTTTTAGCCTTTTCCAAAAAAACATTTATAATATTATATGAAAAGATAAACACAAAAAATCTTAAAAGTTTGCATAAAATAATCAAATACATCGTATAATTTATCAATTCTGAACATTTGAGGTGAAAATATTCAATAAAACAGTCATTAGCTTTAGAAACATTAAAATAATCTCTCAGTTCGAATTTCCTCTGACATATTGAAACTAAATGCATTTTTCAAGTATGCAATGCAATCGCATCATCTCGGGTCTTTCCGTCAGATGTCGGAAAAACAACCTCGAATGTATTAACATCACCGGATGTTAAAAATTTATACATCTTCCTGTTTATTCAAATATAGGATAACCGAATTTAGAAGTCCCTTGTATAGTATATTCCTGATGTTTCGGAGGTCCGTGTTTGCTATGCTCGTATTTTGTATTGTTTTATGGACTTTGACATTGAATACTGTTCGTTATCTCCATATCCTTCTTTTAATGAACAATAAGTTGCACAATTATTTACAGCATTTTGATTTATGTAATTCAGTAAATACTAATTTGTCTGAAATTTTTGATTCTTTAAGTTTTCCTTCCTCCTCATAGGTTTTGAAGTTTTTAGGTGGCGTTAAACGTATAATCAATTTCAGCCAGACTATTATCTCATCTTTTTTAATTATAGATTTGTTTTTGTTTTTACTTTATTTTGGAATAAATACATAGCTTCAATGTGAAAGTAATGGCGCATTCCTAGCTGATATCAATTCCGCCGAGGAAAACTCTTGGATTACAGAGAAACTCATTGGTCAGTATTTTTATCTTGCTTGTAACACTGGATGAATTTAAGGGTTTTTGGTTTATATTGAAAAGAATCATTAAACAGATATTAAGGAAATATCATAATTCTTAAAATGAGCTTAATGTGCCTAGTTTTGCGCCTGGATCGATAGATCAGATCGTATATTGTTTTTGTCCTGTCTGTCTGTTTGTCTGTCTATTTGACTATCTGTCTGTTGTCAACTTTAACCTTCGCCATAACTTTTGAACCGTGAAAGAAAGACACTTCTTAGGTATGCATATTCCACTAATTAAGCTCCTTCAAATGACACCAAGACCAATGACCTTTTGATCATGACTGTGACCTACATGCTAAAAATATCTTTTTTCGAACTATGTTGCCGCCGGGCACATAGTGTTTCACAAACACATCTCGTTATAATTTAATTCTATCGAAAAAAAATCTTGAAAAAATTATTGTCTTCATTCAATGGATGTGTATTCTGGATTTTTTTTGTCCCTATATTTAATACTTCGAATTCCGAGAAAAAAATTACATGAGTTTTTTTTGTTTTTTTTTTTTGAAGATAGAATGAACCTGTGCAAAAAAAATCTTATGTAACGAAAAAGGTATAGTTTCAAAACAAATCTGGCTCTGTATTTTTCTAAAATATGAAAGTGATGAAAGAAATTAAAACTCGTGCTTTTGGAGATGAAACAAATCCATTTATATAAAATATGGAGATAATGAACAGTATTAAGGCTCAAATATCCAATAAAACAATACAACCCGGGGGCAGAGCAAACACTAACATCTAAAAAGACCAGAGGTGGGATCAGGTGCCATAGAGGAGTGAGAATCCGCTGCCGACAAGTCACACCAGTCGTGTGCTCCTTGGCATGATCGGTGTATAACGAAAAAAAATCAAACTGTTAATGAGCTTATGTCGTTGAATATACATTCCATGAAAATGTACTTCTTACTCTACATAGAGAATAATACATACCCTTTTCCATATCACATCCTGTATCAGCCCGAGACACCAATATCAGCCAGAGGGCCGAAGGCCCGAGGGCTGATATTGGTCGAGGGCTGATACAGGATGTGATGTGGAAAAGGGTATGTTTTATTATATTTATTACATACTTAGTAATAAAATACAGAACACATTAAGTTGAGAAGAAAATAAGTAAATAATCATGCACGGACTTTTTAAAATGTACACAGTATAATGTCCCATACAGTTTTGGTTTGTTTCTGCATGTACTTCTATTTTAAATATTCCCAATCTGTAATTTTAAAATAATCTATTATTTATCAGTTAGATTATCATTACGTTCAAAAAGTTAAAACTTAGAGAATTATGTAACCCCCAAAATATGTGTATGATCACAAGTACTATTTTTTGAGGTTTAATTACTAGGAGTGTGATATTGATCCGTATCAGCCCTGCAGGGCTGATAACCTATATCAGCCCCGCAAATCCATATCAGCCCTGCAGGGCTGATACGGCTATTGTGACGTCAGCCATATCGCATATGCAAAAAACCTGTATTTATTACTAAGTGTGTAATAAATCTCAATATACATGTGGTTGATATAAATTTTTTTCCTTCGCAAAAAAAACATCATTAGTTTACAATGCATAGACAAGTGCTAAAATTTGTAGAAATTAATATTGACAAAACTTTGGAATACATCTGGTAAGATTAATTTCAAACGAATAAAGAAGTGTGATAAGACCGCGGAACATTAACTGGCAAAATTGGAAATATACAGCTTACGTCATTTCGATCTGTTACAATCAAAACATTCAGTGATAGACAATGAAATGGGCGGGTACAATTCGACGCGGACGTTGGGAAAACATCGGATTGAAATTGCAGCTCGAAATTCATTTTCAATCCACCTCAGCTACGCTAGAAGGCACATTATTACTGATTGACCCAGAAGACAAATAATTTCAATTTTGGTACAGTTTGATTTTTTCCCCAGTGTTTTAAATAAATCATTATTTAAGGGATAAATATTTCATTTCTGTTTGGTAAATACGTGTATATCTTTGTGTTGGTGGGGGGGGGGGGGGGCTGAACGATTTTTAAATAAAGTTCAACAGTTTTCAGTGAGGATAAGTATAAAACTCATGCACTCTTATAATCCTAGAAATAAAATATATTGTCATGTTAAGTCATGACCTAACTCGACAATTTTTTACCCACCCCCCTTCTAGAATCTACGAAAGCCCAATGAGCTCATTTTCGTAGGTAAGAAAAATAAAATTTTCGCGTTATAACGCGAAACTTTCGCGAATAAACGCGTTACTTTCGCGTTATAATGCGACACTTTCGCGAATAAACGCGTAACTTTCGCGTTACAACGCGAAACTTTCGCGATATAACGCGTAACTTTCGCGTTATAACGCGAAACTTTCGCGATATAACGCGAAACTTTTCCTGTTTAACCAGACATTTGCTTTAGTCTCAACGTTCTTTTGATTTTGTCATCAATTTTATTCATTACAATGATAAGCAAAAGGCTCTTTTGATCTTGGACTATCACTAGTTAAATTCTAAGCTTTCTTGCTATTGAATCCATCTTTACCGTCACAATTTGTCTTTCTCAACACTGTTCAAACAATTCAAAGTTTATGCGAGTTTTCCAAAAGTTAAACTTCAAGATTATAAATTTCGGGGGAAATCACCCCTTTCCTTTTTTTATGCACTCTCTAGAGAATATGAAATAATTTTATTTTATAGAGATCAAGATCTCTGAAAATTGACAAAATGATGTAAATTTGTCAATTGTGTCGCACCGCATTTGTGAAAATTGGATAGCAGATTTTCATTTGTCTCCGTTGGATTCACTGTGGAAAATTCATATCCTATTTTGAGTTTGCACTTCCATTCCATTGTCATTCCATTGCTTACGAAAACACTGACAATTCAAAGTGTACAAACTCTACTGTATACCTTCATAGTTTTTATTTATTGCTAGTCCACGAACTTCTCTATAACCCAATATAAAAATATTGGAGACAAAGAAGTGATACATTGTTCATTCACTTTTAAGTTATGTTTCTACAGTGTATAATTTTGTCCAAAATGATTGATTGCTTAATTTATTAGTGGTACAGTTGTAGTAAATGTTACTGATTGAAAAAAAGCTAGAAAAAAATATCAAGTGGAGATTTTCCTTAAGAAATAATCAGTCTAAAGAATTTAACAATTGAAAAATATGTACAAGAAAGTAAAATTCATTTTATTAATTCAATAGTAAGGTTTTAAAATAGATTAAAATATTCTGATGACTAATCTATCCTATTCTCACATCATATTTTTTCGCGAAATAACGCGAAAATAACGCGTTTATTCGCGAAAGTTTCGCGTTATAACGCGAAAAAAATATTTTTCTTACCTACGAAAATGAGCTCATTGGGCTTTCGTGAAAATAATCTTTTGTCTTCTCTGATCTTTCGCGTTCTTAAAATTATATAAGCTAAAACCCATATTAATGTGAACTTTAAACAATATGTATTTGGGAGTTGAAATTAGTTGATTTTCACTTATTTTGTAAAACAAAAAGAGATATAAATCTTTGAGAAAAATGTTCAAAGGTTCAAAATTAACGGGAAATTGAAAATTATTTTTAAAATAACTCCCCTGTGAATCAACAACAAATCCCTTTTTTCAGTTTTTATCCTTTCAAAAGATTTTGTTGTCTCATGTGGGGGGGGGTTAAAAACAGGAAAATAGTCATTTAATAAGATAACAAATAAAAAATAATATACTTTATCAATCTCATATGTTGAATTTTACATTGATAAAAACATTCAATGAGATTAAGGAGTCATTTATCCATTTTCAATAGTATTTGAAGATCTGATGATATGTTCAGTCTGATTTCAATTGATAAAATCTACCCCTTATTAAAGGAGTTATACATAAGAGCAATTAACTTTTTGTCAATGGTTTTTAGAATAAGTACTTAAAACTGACCTTGGACCCCCCCTCCCCCCCGAAAACGCGGATCTGTATAAGTTAATTTGTATGAAAAGTCATAGATATGAAGATATGGAGCATAACCCACCCACATCGCCAAAATTATTTTTCACGTTTACGAAAGGAGTTTACGTTATTTTTCTTGTCAAGAAATTTCTAAGTTCGATTTATTTTTACTGGGGTGGATCACTCCTGGAAAAAATCCTGGATCCATGTTTTTTTTTCTTGATTTTGATTTTTTTGACAATTCTCATAAATATCAACGAAATTATGAAAATTTATTCAATTATACGTGGCAGTTGGCAGTAAGCATCTGACAGTTGGCAGTAAGAAGTTGGTTGTCGTATATGGCATTCCATAGTAGGCCTTTTTTTTTTTTTTAACAAAAAATCGTACGACTAAGACAATTTTTTGTTACAGTTAACTGAGCTGAGGTACATCACAAAAATATTATTTTTCTATTACATTACATTAATATTTTAGAAAAATAAATATCTTTTTTTTAACAGAAAAAATTATAGAGTCGTCAATTATTATCGTAGTCCTAAGATTTTTTGTAAAAAAGGGATGCTGCTTTCCATCATTTTTCCGAACCGTATGTACCAATTTAATGTGCACATTATAGAAATCTTTTATTTGTAATTCAAATATTGTTTTTTAAAAAAATATTACTTCCAGGGTCTAACTCTACTGACCAAACGTGGATTGGTGCAAGCGATGAGGCTATCGAAGGCATTTTCATATGGAGTAAGACAAACTCTACTTTGAAATTTTCGAATTGGAGGGAGGGCGAAAAAAACGACTTTAAGGGAGAGGATTGTCTTTCCATTACCCACAACACAGGAAAGTGGAACGACCGCCATTGTTCAATTCATCTCAGTTTCATTTGCAAGAAAATAACATAATCTAAGCTTTCAAAGCTTTTGCCAATAAACTTTTTTGTAAGCGTTCTTCTTTTTTTTTAAAGTTTAAGGGAGAGGACTGGGTTTTCTTGTGTGAAAACTACATAAGAGAAACTCTTAAATTTTATACCATATGTAACTTACATTGACTTCAGTGTACATGCCAAGTTTCCATGTTTTTATGGAGGGCTACAAAAAAAGGGCAGATATAAAGGAGTTCTTTTATAACGTGTTTAAGACCCCTTGAATTATCATAACGTCAAAAGCACGAAAAGAAATATCAAATGGATCAGGACTTGTTTTTCGTTTTTATATATAATAGAAAGTACGGCAATGAGTCAATGACACACATGCATTTTTGCTCTTAACGTTTGGTGCCACAAAATTTGGATTTGAAAAATATCGTTAATCATTAATCATAGTTTACAACTGGTAAACTATGTTTTACAATTGATATACCTAGTTAATCAACTGTTAAGCTTTATCATGTTTATTTTTTTCTTGTGAATTTGACGTGTCATATGTAGACGATGATATGAAAAAAGACAATCTTGCATTAGATAATTCTCTCTTTTCTGGCATTATAAATTTTGTTATTTGCTTGATTATGATAAAAGAACTTATGGTTTTTAACTCACTATGCATCAGTCTCTTAATAGCATTTAATTAATAAATATTTCATGTATATTATTACATGTACTCAAATTGCCTTCTCTAGTATGGAGAAAAAAATGTGTGTAATTGATTTGGTGTTTTTATTTAGATGTTTCACATCCATTAATTTTGTTAAACATAATATGACAATAAATTACAAAACATTAGATGTAATACATATAACTTGTTTAACAATAACAAGATTTGATATTAATTATTAAATTCATGTAACCACACATACACCAAGTACCATGGAGTCTAACTTTCCATTCAATTGTTGTACAACAGAAAATATACAAAAGTTTGATTGAAGGGTACTAGTATTCTTTAAAGCAGAATATCAGTGATGAAATAAAATTATGTTCAAATATATCAGACAGACTTTTCTTTACATGCATACAGGTATAAAAAATGTATTTATCATATGAATGTACCTTTATACATTCTATAATCACTCTGCATTTAATCATTAAAAATTAAACATGTTTTGATTATTTCACAATGTCATGATCACTTTTTGTGACATCTTTTTTTGCAAGATTGTTATTTTTGCAATATTAAATTTTTCTGAATATTGGTCATTTTTTTATGTTCTTTAAAAATACTAATACATGTACATTAGAGAATGAAATTTTCGCAAACACACAATCTCAAGTTATTACATAAAAACGAAGTCTTTTCAAATAAAGCAATTTTACAGTATGGTTTGATACATACAAATTGTGTAAACATGAAGAATAGATAAATAAAAGCAGCTCTAATGAAAAGGAAAGCAATGAAAACCCAATATACCATCAAATGCATTTTTTCCAAAATAAAAAATCAGACACCAATTTGTACCTTTACTGCGACATAAAAGTCTTACCTTATTAAAAGTAAAATTACACGTTTTGATAATCCTATATGCTACGTACTACAAAGTTGATACCCAATACTTGTAACCACAGGAATGGAGACAGGTGGACGGACATTTTGAAAATGTGATTCTTTGACATGGTTTGACGTGACAAAAAAAAATAACAAAAAATCTGCCTTGAAGCAACAGTAAATTAGAAAATACAGCAAATTTTAACTCCGTGTGAACAAAAACTAAGGAACACAGAGTGACTGGATTTCATTAAAACTGAGCGTTGCCTGAAAATGGCATTCGGTGAACACAGACTTAAAATGTCAAAAAAAGGAAATTATGTCCGATTTACTAAAATTTTCTAAAACGTCTCTGATATCAGACTGGTCTATAAAAATATTCGACATTGAGAAATGAGCTAATTTACATTCCGGCAGAATTATCAGAAAATCAACTCCGCTAACTTTCAAAGGGTTATAATAGAGAAAAAATTTAGAAATGGAAATATATACAAATCAAAGGCAGAAAGCAGATCTCTCTACAGGTGGAATTAGGTGCCCGGGAGGAGTAGGAATCCCCTGTGGAAAGGGTACACTGCTCTGAGCTCTTGGTTTTAATCAGGAAGATGGAGTAAACGATAGTCAAATTTTGTTTCAAAAGCGATGACCTTTATGTATAAAACAATTATATGTGACCATCACTAATTCTGGGCCAACCTGAATTTTTCTCGGTTTAACACAGATTTAAAAAGAAAATCTAACAACCATCACACGTTATAATTTATATCTTATTGTTGAAGCCAGATTTAAAAAAAAACTTCTAACAACCAACACACATAATTTTTGCACTTTAAATGTTGCTCTCTTTAGAATTATTAAATGTTGCTCTTTTTAGAATTAACATGGAATAAACGTTTAGATGAGTTTGAGATCTATTACTACCGAAGGTCTGAATCCGCGACTATCATGTGTTTCAACAACTAAATATACATACTGAACAAAGATAGAACCAAAATAAAAGGATAAACAATTATCAAACAGTGACTGGTGACATTTAGCGGTGTCTACATAAAAGGGTTATTTAAGATTAAAGGTTTAAGATTAGAGCGTCAATAAACATCAAAAGAAGTAAATTAAGAGACGATTAACTTTCCATCCCTGGGCTCAGGTGAAATTAAGTCCGCGTGGAATTGATAGAACTTAAATTCGTCAAACTGTGGAAAAGGTGTTCTAACAGTTCACACAAAGCCCGAAAAATAAATTACATGCAGTAATTTATATTTAAAAAAAGAAGTCTTTTCACGCCCTGATACAATCATGTCAAATAATGATATATGTTGTATTTGCACATATAGGATTATTATTACCGACGGAGAATTTAATTAATTGTAAAAGGCGGCGAACTTGAATTGAGAACCTTGTTACTTTTACTTAAGTGTCAGTAACTTGCCTCAAGTTAAAATTGATCGTATTCAGAGCTCGCTTATGCATATCAAAAAATCAAAGAGACATAAATTAACACCACATGCAGATGATGTTGAAATACTGTTAAAGGAAAGTTGGCGATGGAAAAGTTGAAGTCAATGCATTTGGCATATGCAGGTTATATTCATTATAGCTAGTTTGTCACTGACGTACCGGTATATTGTCAGTGAAACAGTGAGTTGTGTTTCAGCAACAAATAAAGAAATTGATCACCTTGATTGATAAGTAATATGTCAACTATGTGCGTGTGTGTTTAATTTACCATCATATGGCATGCCTCAGAGAAGATTGTGTTAAAATTTCAAGCATCTGTGATGAGTAGTTGCTGAGAAAACTGCGACGAAATTTTTATGCATGAAAAGGACAGAGCACAAAAAAAACAGGAAGTTGACATTGGATTTAAACAAAAATGTATCCCAATGTATCAAATGCCTCATAGAAGATTGTGTAAAAATTTCAAGCATCTGCAATGAGCAGTTGCTGAGAAAACTGTGACGAAAATTTGTTATGTATAAAACGGACAGACGCACAGACAAACAGGAAGTTGATATCAGATTTGAGCAAAAATGTATCCCACCATATGGCATGCTGCAGAGAAGATTGTGTTAAAATTTCAAGCATCTACGATGAGTAGTTGCTGAGAAAACTGCGACGAGTTACGGTCGGACACACGGACGAACAGCTAGACAGACACACAAGGGTAAAACAGTATACCCCCCTCTCCTTTGGAGCAGGGGTATAAAAATGGCAGCGTATGGAAATCGGTACATTTCAAAGTTAGTCAAATGTAGAGAGAACTTGCACAGCTAAAATACCAAAGAAATGAAAATTATATCGATAAAAATTACCCTAATGCATGACCATGGTTAAGCATATGGTATTGATATAATTTTTTTGTTTATGAAACACTGAAGAGCTAAAAATAATGACTAAATGTACAACATTTAGATTTAATCATATAATAAACATGGTGGCCAATTTAAAGTTCCATAAGATATTCACACACATAAAAACTTGGTTACTCATTTACTACTGAGCAGATAATTAAAGATACTTAACTACCATAATGTCTACATTCTAAATGCTTTGTGTTTATTTTATCACAGTCTTGAGTTCAACATAAAATACACAAATATATATATATATATACATATGTATATAGCACCTGACTTGATATAAAACTGAGAAAACTTTGGTATTTACATTACTAGAGTCTGCCAACACCTGTCTGAGTGGCAGCTCTCTATACAACACAAAAGACCAACAGAAACACATAATTATAAAACAGTGGCCCTTTTCACAAGAACTCTTACGACTAAGATGAAATTTCACAATTCTGGAAAATTCATCATCAGTCACCCAGGGGTGATTAACATTGATTCTCTCTTGTGGACTCAAAACCCATGGTTTGCAACAATGGCAAGATTTTGTTTAATAGAGATTTTTTTTTTTTGTAAGATGTAATTAACAATGTTGTCTAAATAATGGAAAAGTAAGAGTTTTTGTGATCTACTACAATGTAGATGCTCTTGGAAAATGGTAAATTTTTTTTGTCTTAGTTATATGATTTTTAATGAAAAGGGCCACAGCTCTTTTTGATACTTACACAACATTCATTTTTTCTCTTTCAGAACATGAATTGGGTTAAAGTGTCTACATTTGATTGAGATATAGTGAAACACCGTCAAATGATATGCACGGATTAAAAAAAAAATCTGAGAAGATGTGGTTAACAGTGTTGGTGTAAATATATAATATATTACCATGGAATGATGCGTTGTGAATGTTGACGAAAAAAATTGGTCAGTGCAGTACAAATCCAAGATTTGGTTAGCTCCCACAAGAAATATAATCTCACGTAATTAATCGTGCGTCAAACCTCCGCCCCCAAATCTAGTACCCCCTGTTCTGAGATTGGCACATATTTATCCGAGATCTGTACAAGATATATGACTTTGTCTATGTGGGACCGTTTGAGCGTCTCACGGTGGCAGGGGACCCACTTGTGCACCACCGTCCCCTCCATACCTTTGGTTGGCACCCACCCGTTCCAGCCGTTTTTACCCCCGTTTTGTTTCCACTCCTCGTTCGGCCACTGAACGTCGATCCTCCTCCCAAGGTTAATGTTCTCAAACACGTAATTTGTGTCCATTATCTATAACATACAATATTCATAATAAATATTTCCTGGAGCCTAGAAGGTATAATTTTGCATTTCCCATATATAATGCACATTATACTATTACTCACCATATATAATTATAATTTTAGCAAAAAGAAAAATGCTCTGAAGTGAAAAAAACACTTTTCCTATATTACTTGTATTCTATAGTAAATGTTTTGAGATGGTCACTAATATACCAAGATTGTCTTTGTTCCTGAAACTCTGCATATACATGTACACTAAAGTCAGTGTTAGCAACACTTATAAAAGTAAAGTAATTTCACTATTGTACCTTTTATACCAAAAACTCAGTGAACTTTATGCATAAAGATTAATACAAATGCCTTACTCTGACTTTGTGTGTGAGGGTTTCTTTGTTTGTGGTCGTCTCGGTGATGAACCCTGCCAGGGTCACCAGAGCGTTTGGTTTGCTGGCAGAGCTGGCTGTAGATACCAAGCTTCCTCGGTTACCCAGAGTCTGAAGTCCAATCTCCTGTTGATTGGTAGGGGTGGACAAAACAGACCTGGTTCCTGTTGTTGTAAAAATAGGCACAATATAATCATACATATTTCAATTCACACTTATACAAAAATGTTTTTAACTTTGCTTAATAAAGACCATGCACATCCACCAGTAAGGAATATTAAGCTAAATATTTGTGTATGTTTACATTAATTTACAGGTTTGTTTTCATTTGCTTGCTTTACCTAGTGTCATAGCTGCCCCTGTGTGTGAACAGGCCACTGTGTAGGGTAGATCATCAGGACAACTGGCACTGCCACCAGTACATGTGGCCCCACACCGACGACGCATCCTACAAACAGTGACATAGAATTCAATATTCTATAATCTGAAACATTATAAACAATCTACATTCTAACCCACTCTATAATTATTCTTAAATAAAACTGCAAACTACTCAAAATTATTCTGCAGAAAAATATATAGCTGAATTTTCCACTTTGTAAGGAACACTCATTCATAATAAACATATAACCTGAACAAATTAATTTTTAAATGCTACAGTTCAGAAAGTATTTATTTGTACAAACTTTTCTACTGGAAAAAAAGGAAATATTTTGCAACCATCATACCTGACCCAGGTGTTTTTGAAGAATTTTTTGACGTTGGCTAGAATGAATTCCCCGCCGATGATTGAGGAGAGCTGATTGTGTGTGGAGGAGTAGGATGTCGTCAGGGGCGACACGTATATAGGGTAACCAATCGGCTGATCGCACGACGAGTTGATCATGTTACGAAGAGCCTGCTTGGCATTTTGGATGCTGCCTCTTTCTGGGTTACGATTGCGTAGATAAATAAGTTCTTGCTGCTGCCCGGCCCATAATCCTCTTACACATTCACGATTTACCTGTAATAAATAAAAAAGATCTGTTTACAAAAATAAAGTTTAAGTTTATTGATCCTTTTATAACTATCCAATGTATCTATAATCAACAGTTCAAGGAATTCATATGATAAATATCTAAAATATATGATTCTACAGGTCAAGACAATTTATTTATTTCATCTATGTATGCACTAACTATGACAGTGAAGTACAGTTACCTTGACGACTCGGAAGGAGAGGAATTTTTTGTTGAGCATGATGATTTTGTATTTGTCTGAGATCTCAGTGTCGGCAAACACATGCCTGAAATATAAATTTTTCCATCCATTTGAAACCTAAAATTTCTTGGGGAAAACAATATAGTTTGATAGATAAATAATTATTGTTTCTAGTAGAAAGCCTACCTGAGTGCCAGTAGGGAGGGCGTGTTGGAGAGCACAGCATTCCTCCACTGCGGATCAGCCTCGTGGGAGATGACTAGAGTTTGTTCGTAATTACTGATAGCGTTATACAACGTCTCATGGTCCTCATACTCATCAGTAAACAAATAATAGTCCTAGTCAAGTAAAGGACAGAGTTAAAAGAGACCTATCACATCAGTAAAGAAATAGTAGTCCTAGTCAAGTAAAGAAAAGAATTAAGAGACATTATCACATGTATACAGCAACTTTGGGAGGTTTTCATATTAAATAAATGTAAATGCAGGCTATGTAATTTTACCTAGCCTGCTGGCCAAAGGCAAGTAATTTATTTTTCCAAACTTAGTAAATAAAAAAATCTTGTATTACCTGATGAAGTTTGAGAGCCATTCTGATGGCAGGGGCAACAACTCTCCTGAGAAGTTCCATATCTGCAAACACCCACTCATCGTGAGGAGAGGTAATCCTGAAATCTCCCTTAAACAGGGCATGTAACCCATACAGGAAAAACTCCGCTCTAAAACCAAGAAAAAGATAATTATATATAAAGATCCCGACAAACAATGGTAACCTGATTGAACAAGAGATGTTTATACATAGTTAGTCTCACCCTGCTGCCGTTGTATTGTTGTGGGCTGCTGTCCCTAAAGCTCTGCGCCCCAGGAGTCCCAGACACAGGGACAGGGAGACCAGGGGGGAGTTCTTACCACTGTCAATCGACTGAAATAAAGATCTTAAAATTTTTACCACTGTCAATTGACTGAAATAAAGTTCTTAAAATTTTTACCACTGTCAATCGACTCAAATAAAGATCTTAAAATTTTTACCACTGTCAATTGACTGAAATAAAGATCTTAAAATTTTAACTACTGTCAATTGACTGAAAAGGATCTTAAAATCTCACAACTGTTGTTCGGTGGGAAAAGGATCTTAAAATTTTTAATACTTTCAATTAGTTGAAAAATGATCCTAAAATCTTACAAGTGTTGATTACTCAATTTAAAAGAAAACTTGAAAGTAAAAACTATAATTATTTTAGCAAAATTATTTTTTTTAAAATCCATGTCATTAAAATAATTAAAATCTACAAAATTTAAATCCATTTTATAGGATAAACACAGTCAAACATTTTTTATATGTTGGTAAAATAACCTTGTCTCTCCTTGAGGCACAGTACTGTATCCAGTCCAGGAAAACGCTACAGAACTTGTTACGAGACACGCCCTTCAGTTTGGGGTCATAGTCATCATCTGTGGGCTGGGTAAAAATAGGATCCACGTCCACAAAGTCCTCCCCCTCTGTGGCCTGTAGGGTCTCCAGTATCGCCTCGTTACTTAGCCAGGTGTCCAGGCGGGGGGATCGCACCGTGTAGTATATGATACTCTACAATACAGGTCGTGGAAATTAATGTTATTTCCAACACAGCCATGAGGACAAAACACTATAGCCATATTATAAACACACACCAATTAATATTCACAATTTCTTGTTTGTGTCTGGGACAACTTTCAATATATAATGCTTAGCAAAGGGAAATTTTCACAAGTAAAAGGAGATTACTAAACTAGCTGACATTTCTTGCTTTCAGATACATGTAATTATAGTTGGTTTACAGTATTATTACAGTACATGCACAATTTTAACTTCTGAAGGTTGCCCTTTTATTCCATCCCTCAAAGTAGCAAAAGTGATTACCATGATGTAATAATTGAGTAGAATTCTGCGAGCGTCAAATCCCTGGACCATGGTAGCAGCACTGTTGTCTGATATACTGTAGCCCTCCAGTATGTACTTAGTCACCACCACCTCCCACGCCAGCCACCGCTGATTGAATGCCGCGTTCAGCGAGAGGAAATGAGGGAGGTGACCAGGCTCACAGCAGCAAAAACCTAAAAGTACGAGGGAGAAAATTAGGTTTCAGGTAAAGAATTTGGTGATAGCAACATCTGCATTTATTACCAAATCATTTCCAGTATCTGACCTTCATTATCTTTTACACCCTCTGTGATGGCTTCTACTTCTCGTTGTTGACAGTACGTTCCTACAAGCATTTAACAATTCATACTTAACTCTCAGGTCTGCATTATTGCAAATTAAATATTACGTGCACATTTACAGTATGAAACCTCGAATTATTGATTCCAGGAATATGCTTTTGATTTTGCTCATGGTTTTGGTAAAGGTTTTATTTAGCAATTACCACACCTCAATTTAGCCTCATTTGATATGGTACCCTCACTGACAATGATGTTTATTTTCAGTTATTAAACAGAATCTGTTTTTGACAGTTTGAATTCCCTGCTTGACATACCTCTGAACTCTAGCCCCCTGAGCTGGAATGTGACGAGGCCGTTCCCCATCTCTGTGATGTGGACTAGAGCGTTGAGGTAGTCCGAGGCCATGATGAAGCAGTCCCCCTGTTCTACGTTCCCCCACCGCCCCAACATAAGGTCCCCACACAGGCTGTGCTGGAGGGAACGTGTCAGGTGCTCGTAGAAGATAGAGTTTAGGTTGTTATCATCAGCACCTGTAGAGAGATAAGAATATTAAAGAATTTGTACTACAATAAAATAGTATACTGCAAGATTCATGTGTGTGACCATTCAAGATTTACTAATGCAAAAAGACATGAACTCTTGCAAATTTCTCTCTATGAATCATAAAACTTTACAATTTGTTCATGTTTATAGGACTTTATACCTGGGTTACAGTCCAGTTGAGATGATAACCTGGTATTGGAATGATCCACTCTCTTTGTACTGCAATAAGGAAAGAGCAAAGGGATATTTTAATTCAATGTAATCAAAAAATATTATTCTTATCATTGAAGCATTCTCCTTACTGCTACTTATCTACGACTAATTTGCAAGCGTCGTAACTTACTTGTAATCCTTTTCCCAGAATTTGATTGGACGAACATATGAAGTTATAAAGATGGCACTGCCGAGGAATGGATTGAGTGGCGTAGAGAAAAATGATGAGACTGCTGCTTGTACAAATAACATTGCAGAATCTGACAGCTAGTCAAGGGAAACTCTAACAAAGAAAGTCTTCAAAATATTTCATAATTATGTCCCCTTCTAAGAAGCATTGACCAAGCCATTTTTGACATTTAGACCCCTTGGACTTCCAAAAATTCCAATTATTTGCAGTTTCCTTTCATTTTCTTCCTAGAGGTTACACCTATTGAAATGAAATTTTGGTACAAATTTTTCATAAAAATATCTTTAAAAGTTTGCTAATTTCTGTTTTGAGTACAATCAAGCAATTTTTGACAGAGTTATGCCCTTTGGACTTAGAAAAATTCCAATTATTTTGAGGGAGGGAGGCATAACTGTTTCACAAACATCTCTGATTTAAAATGCAAATGAGAATCTTAATATTTTTTATTTCATAACAGTGACCTGTCTTCAGACAAAGTAGGCTTTTTACACAGCACTTAAGATTGACATGATTATAGAAGGATACGTGGAACACTGAATGGCTGAGCAAAAGCGTGGAAGGCGGAGCCCCATGTGATCTGCCATGGAGCAATATATGTGATGATAAACTTCATCTTCAGCATCAAATCACAGAACTAAATGGACAGAATAAAATACATCAATCATTGCCATGGTTCTGCCATGATTCATTACAACAATTATAATCATAAAAGATCAAGTTTTTTTACTTTCATACTATCTACCTTTTTACAATCTGTAGACAATACTTTGGCAAAAGTCTGGATATTTTAAAAAAACAACACAAAAAACCTATTTTTATCTACTTTCAATTCTTGAAATAATGTGTTTATTAAATCAATTTAATGAGAAAAATTCTTCAATAATTCAACAGATTTTAACATTTTCTGTATTTTTTCACTTTCTTACCTTTGAGAGGAGAATGGAGACAATGAAGTAATCCACAAGGAATGTTTCGGATGCGTTGCGGTAGTCGTATTTGAAGAAGAGAACGGTGAAGGTGATGATGAGGTATTGTTTTGATGTGTTACAAAACGCGAATCGCAGCAGCTTCATGGCACATACGACAAGGATCACTGGACCCACACTGTAAAACAATGGGTACATCAATAATTTAATACCACACTGTTAAAAAGACACCAAAGTGACATCAATTATTGACACAGAGTGTAAAATTTAAGTTGTATCCATAATTGACCCATACTGTTAAACAAAAGACGAATCAATAATTGTTAACCCACATTGTAAAAGAGGATCATTACTTATTCTTTTGGCTTAAAATGTTTAGCTTAAAAAATATTTCTATTCAAGGAGGATTTCAAAGGATTATTTCAAATCTTTTGTATTTCGTTAAAACTTTTTAGGCAAAATCAAAATCAATTGTAAATTACTTTCAAAGCCAACTTACTAGATCCCAAATTTACAGATGATGTTAGCAGTAGATTGTGTCAAGGCACAAAGAATGACCACGGGGTACAAGGAGTTCCGCTCAAAAAAACGCAACCAGACGTACATCTTCTCAAACCACATGATCTCAGGGGCCACTGAAGGGACAGAAATTCAACATATTTTAAATCACGCATTATTTATTTGTACATGTCTTATTAAAGAATAACAAACATTTCCCAAAATTTTGTTTTGTTTATAAATATCAAATACACATGTAACTTTCGGGAAAATAAGACATATCAAAATATTAGGTGACCTATTTTTACAACGGTTAATCAAGAAGCATCATAGCTCTACACAGTCACAGTCAAAAGATTTAATTACCAATCCTTACAATTTGGGTAAACAAAAACTGGTAAATATTAATATTTACCTGTGACTTCAAACATGTTCCTTTCCCGATTAGAAAGCATGGGATGAGAACAGCAGAGCCAGGGCATTTCTTTCCTCAACATCGGGATCAGGTAGTGGACTAGGAACCCGAATCCTGCGGCGATGTAGTACAGGATATCACTCAGTACTGGCTGTAGTACCGGGCTACTGAAGACCGTACTGACGTGGACAGCAAACACGATGATCAGGATGAATACGCTGACCAGTAGATCCGACTGTAGACGCTCACTCTGTAATCATAAAACTAACTTTAATCTGGTTACAATGTACAGTTAAATCGGGGCTGCATTCAAGATCATAGCAGCTAGGCTAGGCATGCCCTATTGAATGCACTGAATGCTGAATGAATTTGCTATGGCTAGGCTAGCACATCATTTAACACTGCAGCAACTAAGCAGATCTACAAAGCTGATATGGTCTTGAAAGCAGCCAAGTTACTGCATTCATAATCAGTCACAATATAATGCGAATTTCTGCCTTTAGTTCTAAACATTTTACTTTCTCTACTTTACACACAATGAATGAACTACTCAGGAAGTGGATCAATGAACTTTACTTACCACACACTGTTTGAGATTCTCTGGGAGTGGATCTATAAGTTCTTTACTTACCACACACTGTTTGAGTTTCTCTGGGAGTGGATCTATAAGTTCTTCCTCAGCAGACTCTGGGGCCTCCTTGTCCCAGATTGAATCTCTAATCAGCATCCTGTCAAATATTTTACATTTAAACCTAAATATATATAATGCATACAATTCATCACAAAAAACTCAAAATCAGAGGTTATTGTTCTGTAGACAACTATAAAGGGATAGGAGGAAGATAAAATATTCAGGTTAGAATAAATCTAAAATAAGAGAAAAAAAGGAAATTGATTGTCCAGTTCTAGAAATACACTCCCAACCATGTGCAGAAAGTCTTGTGCCATATTTGCACTAAGGGATCTGACTAGAGACTAAAATAGAAAACTATAATGCTACAGTTTCTGCAGCTAGTCAATGGTCAAATTAAACAGAATCTCTCATTTTCAATCAAATGGTGAGATCATTTTCCAATTTGAGTGGGTGAAAAAATAATATATAGCGTAAACAACCATAATGTACAATATAATAAAATTGTACTTTTGGAGAAATCACAAAAATCAATCTTAACAATACATCTCTAATTAACATGAGGTAAATCTTACCACAGAACACTGGGATCACTAGCTGAGCGACTGAGGTGGTAGGAGACAGCTACCAATATGGCAGAGAACACAGAAAATACCGCATTCTGAGAGAGATCTCTGTTATCACATACAACTGGGCCACCAGCCTGTAAACATACACCGAGTTGATGTATTATTTATAACATGTATATACCTCCTTTCATTCAATTCTTTTTCTTTTTATTTTTCTTACCTCTATAGCTACGAAGCAGAATCCGTAGACAAAGGCAACCCCGATAATACTCCTGATGACTGAGTAAACAGATGAAGTCAGGCTGATGGATCCTATCAAAAACAACAACATTTATAAATATCAAGAAAAACTTTACATAGCAACTGGCACTAGTTGATCTTTTAAAAATACAGCACAAGACTCCATTTTGTTTATTTAAAACACTATTAAAATGAACAATATCTATTACCCTTCATATTTGTAAATTACATTGAAAATGACAGTCATGTAATATGCATGTATAAAGTTATTTACCATTTCCACCAAATATATGCATCTCGATCTGTTCCATTAGGTACATGATAAATGTGTTGACTTGTGGAAGGAGACCGATTGTAAAGATAATGGGCAGACACAGGACTAGAACTGTCAAACAGAAAATTAGTTATTTTATCAACCATGTAAACCAAAAAGAAAATTCTGTTTCTCACTGAAAAAACCTTATCAGTGTATAAGGAGTTTTACAAATTCACAGTCACTTTGAAAATATACATTTGAACTTTTGTATCTTGAACACTGGTATCTAAAATATGACGGATATATCAGAGTGGTTTGGAAGTCCCCACCTCGTATTCTTTATATATTTTTACCCTAGTTATCTCGAATCCTTGAATATCTTAAAGATTTCCTATGGTCAAACTGAGTTTGTGATAATGAAATTTGACTGTATGATGTAATTACCTTCTTACATTTATACATCATGTACTTGTGAGAGACTTACTTTTTAAGAGATCCTTGGCAAACATCAGTGAATCTTCCGAGCCAAATGGCAGACCATACACTGTGGTGGGTTTTGTGGGGGCGTAGGGAATGGTGTAATCTAACAGCAACATAAGGCCGCAGCACACGGAAAAATAAAAGGGACGGCTAAACACCACTAAACGATTGTAGCCCTGCAAGAGGAGTGATAAGTTTTACAGTAGTTTATCTATGCATGTAAAATTATTTTCCATCTGTGATAGATAATACAGGCAAGGAAAGTATAAAAATCTATAAATATTTTCCCCCTAAACGGATACACTTTAATATTTCAATTTATCAGAGACAACAGTTTAAAATTCTAGCTTATGAAATTCAAAAAATATTCATACATTTTAAATATCAACATCACAGACTTGCTTATCACACTTACATGCATTGGTGAAGCTGCATCTGGCTGTACGCTCTGAAGAAAAAAATATGACACATTCTTGCAGTCATTACAGAAAATGAAAAAGAAAATCATCAGTTATGGCAGAACTTAACCAGTATTATTTTTCCCCAGGTCTTACCTTTAGAAGAGAATACTGACAGCCAGCAATGATAAAACAGAAGACAAACACCCAGATGTCGTGGTAGAAGTTACGGGTGAGCACTAAGGCCCCCAGGGCCCCCACCATGATGGCAATCAGCACAGTAACAAGGTTCTCTATTAGTGACAGGTTTCTGCATTAAGAAAATAATTACATGGTCTCATTAACGCTTTTATCATCACCACCTGCAAATTCAGATGCATTCTATCTTTAAATCATTGAATAGTATTAAACATGATTTTTATAAGGTGTAGAAATGAAATTTTGATAGATGTGCAATGCTTAAAAAATAATCCGCATCAAATATGTATAAAAATTTAAAGAAAAATTTACAAACTATTTTGTGTAATTACCTATCTAAAAGAGCCAGTAATGCTAATCTATCAAATCTAATCTTCAGAAATGTCTTTTTAAATATCTGAAATTTGTAGAAATGTTTGGGTTTTTTCTCTTTGGTCTTTGGGAAGGTTGGAGAATCAGATTCGTCCGAGCTATCACAGGGAAATGGCAGCATCAGGTTTGGCTGCATTTGCTGAAGGAGCTGTATATCACGACTACACATCAGATTTGGAATGTCAAATGCCGCCATGTTGGGATTCAGTGGATCTAGAGAAGCGTCGTCTTTCTTGGCTCCTGACGGCGAGTCTAAGATAACCGTGGAGCCGGAATCATCATTACCAGAACCATCACTGCTGCTCCAGCTGAAAATAACCAAAACAAAATCTGACAGAAATATTTTTTGTTAATTTACAGCAGATAATAATTGGACTATTAAAGTAAAAGAATATAATCTATATCGATCAAACCATACTTTTGATTTATTTTCTCTTTATATCAGTTAAGGACATCCTGTTCAGTACATGAAAAGGAGTTTAATTCATTTATACAGATATTTTTGATTTAATGCTACTGGAGATGATATAGAGATTGAAGGTAAATGAAGTCTTAGTGACAGGTGCCCTAACCACTGACCTCAGCTTATCTCTTGTCTAACATGTTGTCCCTGACCCCTGCTGACCCCTTGTCTTACATGTCCTTGACCCTTGACCTCAGCTTACCTCTTGTCTAACATGTTGTCCATGTGAGCTGGCAAGTCCTCAGCCACAAAGGCCACCCCAGCACTATTCTCTTCAAATGTGTAACCAAACCACTGACCTGAAAATGGGTCAATAAATAATTATTAATTAATAAATGACCTGAAAACCAGTCAACATTTATTGAAACCAAACCACTGACCGAAAAACGGGTCAATATTAGAATAAATCAAATCTCTGATCTGAAAACAGGTCAATAAATAAACCAAACCATTGACCCGAAAACAGGGTCAATGATCAAATTAATTAAAACACTGATCTGAAAAGTTCATCGACTAATTATTTGCATGTACATACATATACAGTGTACTAGTATATAATATATGCATTAATTTATTTTTAAAAACTGCTGCTACCGTAATTGTTAACACAAACCATTTTCGTCTTGGAACCAGTGTACAGCCCCTTCACTGGTGTCGTTGTGGTCCTTGGCTGAGTGGACAGAGCTTCCCGCGGGGGTTTTTATTGTGGGCGTGTCCCTCCGAGCTAGACTCCTGTTTCCTCTTCTTCTCCGACCCCTTTTCCTGTCAAACACAAATTATAAGTACATTAAAACATATACATTGTAAATACATGTACAACGCTTATCATTATTTGTGAGGAACCATGTTCAATGTCACCTTGAACCTGTAAAATTTGATGGGAGTCCATCAATTAAAATGATTCTACAGCTCATACTCATAAGTGTGATCCATACATAGTGTTTACACAATTGCAAGCAGTAATACCTACAGAATGTAATAAAAACTGCTCTGTTGACTGACCTGTTGAGTTTGGTGGATTGAGTTTGAGCAGACTCATTCTCTTTAGACACAGGGAGGAGGGCGCAGCACTCTGTGGGGGTGGTAGATTTAGAGGACTGGGCCTCCTGGTCATCACCAGGGGTGGGCCGGGTTATCTCTCCTTCCTCTGTCTTCTCTTCCTTGTCTACAGTTCACAGTGAACATGTTAATTAGCAGATTAAAAGATTTTCAATGTAATTGTTAGCAAAACAAATCTTTTTGTAATACTAGTTGCTGAGATAACTTGTACAGTTACATAAACATTTACCATTTAATATGTCCATACATTGCATTAAATACATGTATATAGACATCAACAGGAGAGAGTAAAAACACTTTTTAAAAGTTTTCAGGTTTTTAAAAGTTTACATGACTTGCACAGAGTTTCAGACTGTTCTACAAATGGATTATAATTTAGTTATGTAGTACTTACTTCTCTGAGACGTTCCGTGTCCAGGTGAGTCATTGCTCCCTCTACGATCTGTCAAGAAAATAACGTATAAAATCAGCACTTCATAAGCATAGCCTCCTCCTTTCATTTGCAGGAAGGGGGAGGGGGGATAGTTTTTGATATGTACTATCAAATGTCCAGGCAAAAATGGAATGGTTTCTCACCTTGTAGTCTGTACTTCTATTTAAATTACATTGTTTTTTGCCTTTTATCCTCATAAAGGCTTTTTTAAGCAAAGAGGAATGGAAATACTGGATAAGGTTTGTGAATTTCATCTTGATTAGTGTTTTGGAAACTTTTACCTTTGGCCTCTATCACTGCTTTAAATAACTTCTTCATCCTGTCGGGGTTGTCTGTGGAGTCGCTAAGAATCTCCAAAATCTTACGACGGAAATCTTCTGTGTCTGACAACTCCCCTGACGAAGGACTTCCTGCCTGATCTAGAAAAACAAAATTAATGCAATCCAGTCATTCTGAGCAAACTTACACATGTATATATTGTTATAAAAAGTCTTGCGACTATTGAAAATATATGTATTTGTAAATGTTTATTTGGACACTGCTATAAGGCTATGCAACAAACATGACTAAGAAAACAATGAATTGTAAATGGGGTTAATGTAATTCTTGACTCTGATTACTGAACAGTGCTATGTCTTCATAACATGAAGGGCAAAAGATAAACATGTACATATTATATTATTGTGCATTGATAAAATGTATAAATTAGATTTATAAACAAATTAGACCGATATTAATTAATTACCCTGATTGGACAGTAGGGAGGGTACAACTTCTGTAGACTGTCCAGCCTGTGACCTGCGGTAGTTCTTTGGAATGGCCCCTTGTTGCCTCAGTATTTGTAGTTCTTTATCTTCCATCGGTGGATCTATGGGTGGTGGAATGTCTTGATGTTCAGCTACCATCAGCATATTTAATCCTGAGGAAGCCTGGCCTGTGTCACTGGGATGATCGGGGGGTATATCTGACCCCTCGTACGGAATCGATTTATTCTGGGTAGGAAGTCGGGACTTCATTGGTGGGTGCTCGGGGCTGGTATCAAAAGTGCTCTCCCCTTCGTTGGTCATAGAGCTGGAGGAGTCACTTAGATAGTGATCTTTTGGATGGCTACTGTCATCTGTCAATCAAAACTTAATTTCAAGACTTCTGTTGCAACTAAAAATTGTAATTAAACTTAGGTAATCAGCACTGCTTTTGTATCCCTTCAAAAGTTTCTATATTTTTTTTTTATTTCTTTTTTTTCTAATCAGAAAACTGTAGCTAGATTATATTATACCACTTTTCAGCTAACTAAAAAAATCTCACATGTAACTAATATAGTTCAGTCTACATATGATTTACAAAAACAATTCTGAATTTTGAACTGAAAAAAAAAATGAAATAAAAAAATTCTAAGTCTTGCAAATATTAAAAACAAAATTTACCTGTAACTCAAATTAAAAAAATATATGTATGATACATGTACAAAAAAATATTCCTGCATATCATTAGTATTAAATGTGTTTATGTTTGAGATACCAAATTTCGAATGCATCATACACATTAACAGTAATCTCTGATGTTTAAAATGTGAAAAAAGTACTACATGATTCAAACATTCATTTAGTATAATGTTAAAAATTTCCTTTTTTCCCCATACCTTCAGTAGAATCACTGTCTGTACTGAACAGACATTCCAGTCCCACTGTGCTACTCTGCTCAGATGCGATCTCCTGGGAATTAGTGTGCCCCCCATTCTGGAAAAATTTCACAATCTTAGAACCAATACCACCTGATCGCGTGGACTTGGAAGCACTCTTTGAAGTTAGACTTGGGTCCGTTGAGGCACCAGTACTAATTCTATTGATATCCCCAGCACTAGATGGGCGGTCTTTTTTGTTGGGAGTTCTGTCCCTTGTTTTCACCTGCACATTGATCTCCCCAACACTTATATCCGATCTGTCACTGTCGCTGACCTTGGGAGATCGTGATATTTTATCCCCACTACCCCCTGGTAAGTCAGCTAAGATGTCTGGGGCATGGAATTTGATAAGTTCTGGAAAAGGTTCACAACTGTTATTGTTTGATTTCTCTTTTGATTCTGTTCTTGATCTGTTTCTCAGACCCGTGTCAAACACCTCCCTGAGCGGTGGGGTGGTGGGTCTCGGTGGTACCCCTTCGTCTGCGGAGTAACTCCGTCGATATTTCTGGAGCCGCTGTGACGCCTTGTTACTGGGCACCCTCTGTTTATAAGGAGACACCCTGCCCTCATCCAAACCTTCCAAATCCTCCAATTCCACATCTCCCTGGCCATTTTTGGAATTCCCTGCCTCTTCACTCTCTTTTTCCATTTCTACCTGTGTGTATAAATTGGCAGGAAGAGATCTGTCTAATTTCTCAAAAGCTCTAGCCGCCCGGGGTATGGGGGAATCTGGACTGTAATCCAGGGCACTCTTGCTCCGTCTCACCGCCTTACGACGTTTCCGGATTCGGAGTCCACTATCTGGAGATAAATCCGAGTCAGTGTCCTCCTTTTTAGGTGGAAGTTTTATCTCTCCAATTTCTACCTCTCCATCTGATAGTTCTCTGTTGACCTCGACCTCTGCTTTCAAGGTCACCTGATGTGGATGACCCCCTCCTCTCTCCACGTCCACTTTGCCTTCCACAATGCTGTCACCTACCAAATAATCAGGTAAATAAGCAAAGGGAAATTCCACAAAATTGTCAACTGTTGATCAGCTCTTTAATTAGTAATTCAGTACCCTCCATAATGCTGTTACATGAAAGCCGAGTCAACAATAAAACTATCTTTGGCATTTATTATCAGTGTATCACCTATTAACTAAGTGAATTGTCCAATTTGTAGTACCCTGCACAATTTTGTCATAGGCTACCAAACAAGTTGATGCCATTAAAAGTCCTTGCACAAAACATTCATTCATATGAAAACATAGATTCAAACAATTTAGTAAATTTTTGTTACAAAGGACTTACTACTTGGTGGGGTGGGGTCTCTTTGTTTTGTGGGTTTTTGATCAATGTCATCATTCTCCAACTCTGCTAGAGGGGCAGACCCACCTAAATATACAGACATGTACATTTATTAATTATTAAGTGTGCACTTGTTCATAAACATGCTTTAAGACAAGTGCTACTTAAAGTTCATTCGTATGAGATCTGTTACAATTATATTCCATTTTTCATTATATTAATATTATGTGCATGAAAAAAAAAAAGAGAATTATCTAAAATGTAGTTTACCATAATTATCATACAATCATTTTTTTCTTTTAATTTGCAATGTGGGTCTTTTTTTATTATTAAATTCTTTCATCAATTATTTATTGATCAACAGACTAGCACATGATGTAGGTCAATTAAAACTTTTGTTAAGAATTACAGGTACATTCATTCATCATTATCATTTATAAATTTCCTAGACTAGGGATGAACTGTGTCTTACTTCTGATCTCAACACTGGAATGGCTGATGATGCGGTCACTGTTGTTATTATCACTGTCAAGCTGTCGTGAGGATGAGTGATGAAGTTTGACCATTTCAATCTGTTCAGGCTCATTTGCATTGTTACTGAAAATTGAAAGCAGCTATTAATGCAAAATTAAATACTACAGTAAAATTTGTCTAATTTGATATGCACCAGGAGACAAATTTTGACAAATAGACAAATAGACGGGGAGTCAGATTACACAGTGTAAAGAAACATGGAAAATAGTGAAATTGGAATGAAAATGAAAATTGGAATTCACAGTGAAACAGAATGCACATTGAACAGGTGTCTGATTAGATAGTTTTACTGCAATTTAAATTCACCTTACAATAAAAATTATTGAAGTATAAACAAAACTAGATTTGCCACACGGTTTTATATGATTTTTTTTTTTACAATTGCTAAATTTACCAAATAATCCAAAAACCTACCAGAGTTCGATGACATGACTGTCTTTGTCTTCTGATTTATCTCCCTTGGGTGTGTCTTCTATGAACTCACTGGTATCAAATATATGATGAAGTTTGAAGTTTACAAGTTTTATCAAAGTAAAAAACACCCCGATCGTGGCACAGTAAATTGTCCAAACAACTAAAGATGATTCCAATGTCTACAAAGGATGATGTTCAAGTTAACAATTATGTCAGCTGTTACATATAAAATGAGGGTAATGAAGAGAGAACTAGGCCCTAATATCTTATTGTATCCTTAGTTTTCAGGGTTGCATTAAACTTGCACATGTTGCATTTCATTCATTTTGAATTTTTCCTACATGTCATGAAAAACACATCAATTCTTTTTTTCATGTCCTCTAAATTCTTTAAATATGAAAAATCAGTTTTATTTTTTTATTGACAAACCTTTAACCAAAATAAAAATCCTTCTTTACATAATTCAAACTTATAGTTATAGAAATAGAAGACGAGTATCACTTTTTATTAAATTGTACAGAATATTCCAATTTCAGATCAGATTTATTTACCAGTATTAGATGTAACCCAACTTTGTCTATGTCCGATCAAGATAGTGTAAATTTTCTTTTAACAAATTTTCCAAGGCAGACCTCAAAATATTTATACCTTTCATACATGCACCGACAATCTCTGTCGTATAAAAAACGCCATGCGTAATATTTGTTTATATATTTTTCATATATTTTGTTAAAAGTGACATATAGGTCCGATGGGCCAGGTGTTTGGATATTAATTGTATTAAATGTTTTTCATTGTACTGTATAACACATGTCACTATTATAATAATAAACAATTTACTTACTTACTTATAGTAGAAAGTTGACTGATTACCATGATTACCATCTGTATGGACATAATCATGACATTCTAATTAAACAGCTAGCCTATCAAAATAATTAGATAAGACATCTGCATCTAGTAAATGGGCATGTGATCATGGTGACCAATGAAAAGTGTTTGTGTCAAACAGCATAGTGATGCTGTCTGCTGCAAATATGTCAATAAAAAAAAAAGTCGACAGTTAAGCAATCCATGCTCTTGAAAAAATTGTCATAAATATTATTTTAAACTGTTTTCAATGCTAAATCTCTTAAACTAGTTCTATCCTCAATAAACACAAGATCACCAAAAGAGGAAGTTTTCTATAAAACTACCGTGTTTACAAACACGACGGACAAATACGTTCAGTGATGAATAAAATGAAACATTCAAAATTATTTAAAAAAAAATACAAACCAGGTAAAGAATGAAAGGGAAAACCAAAAGTCCCATCCATACGTACAGGTGAAACGTATTCGAAAATATATTTTGATATGGGTCGAAGAACCATCCCCCAGTGACGGACGCCCATATTCCCTGCCTGAGAATATCAAAAATATGGGATCCCATCCTAAAAAGACCCTAACAAACTGTATACCAATTCCTCCTACTTTTTTCAAGTCATGATTCTTTATATCATAGCTAAACAACACAAAACTATCTTATTTTCGATTTTCCATCTCTGTTTAGCAGCCATATTGAAATTCCCGTTGAAATCTCAATGAACGCGAGAGTTGAATTAACAGCCTGTAAGGTTACATATGCCCTCGCAGATAAATATAGACCTCAGCTTTATATTTTCAAATCCAAATTCCTATTTATTTATTTATTTATTTATTTATTTATTTATTTATTTATTTATTTATTTATTTATTTATTTATTTATTTATTTATTTATTTATTTAAATATCCATTTAAATTGTGTATCTTTTTCTGAATAGGCCTATATCAAAATTATTTTTGAGTATTATTATCAACGGATTTTTTTCCCAAAATATAAATTCAATCATTTCAAAAATTCCCAATATGATAACATGGATAATATAGGAATTATACCTTCTTTTGAATATTCTGTTGCACAAATCTTGGCAATGTATACTTATTAATATTTTTTTAATTTGTCCCTGGAGGAAATAATATTTTTTTTCATTTTGCTGTAAAGTAAGTATTGTAAAGATGCACGTTCATGTTACGTATATTATAAAGTTAGATTTTTTAATATTCGTATTTTACAATGCGATTACTCAACAGCTAGATGTCCTTCAATAAAATGTTGCTCTCTCTCTCTCTCTCTCTCTCTCTCTCTCTCTCTCTCTCTCTCTCTCTCTCTCTCTCTCTCTGCGTCCGCGACACCCCAATTTAAAAATAAATTAACTTATTCATATAACATCGCAAATCGATATTTTGTAAAGCTTCAAACTTGAAACATTGAAGATAATGGTACTTATTCCGTGGGGATATATAACTTGCGATGAAGCGCCCACATTTTTAAGAAAGTACAGGACTATTGAAATTGGGATGGGAATCCTCATGTACTTTAAATCTAAGTCTGCATTTTTAAAGTTTAAATCTACAATTTTATTTCACAATGAAATGGAATCATAAGGAATCTCTGTCTAGTTAGTATAGTATGCCAAGGACATCAACAATAGTGGGAAACATGGGATAATTTATGCATAACGGGCTTCGCCCGTTATGCAAATTATCCCATGTTTCCCACTATTGTTGATGCCCTGGCATACTATACTAACTAGACAGTGATTCCTTAAACATGTACTAGGAGCACATGGCGGATGTGAACGGTCAGCAGGGGATGCTCACTCCCCCATGGCACCTGATACCATATCTGATGTTTCGGAGGTCCGTATTTGCTATGCTCCTATTTTGTGTTGTTTTATGGACTTTTAATCTTAAATACTTCATTATCTCCATTTGTTTCATATCCCTTACTAGATTTAGAACCATTTCACACTTAGTTTGGACTTTCAGTAAGGTGTGGCATTTTTGACATTACATAATTAGCTTCTGAAATTTACACAGCTTTCCTTCACTGTTGAAATATACATGGGATAGAAATTCAGGCAAATGCCAATTAGTGTATTGAATAACCAATTACATTGTCCCATAATGCACAGAGGTGGAGCTTAAGTTGTCTCATCATTGTTAACAATTTAAAGTTCCTGATGTTAATAATTTCTTAACCAATGAGAATCTGTTCGCCATTTGACAGGCTGTAAACATGAAGCACCGAGAATGCCACGCCTTACTGAAAGTCCAAACTAAGCGTGAAATGGTTCTATAAGATAGATCTCTGCAGGTTCCTTGTCTTCACATTAAAACTTGAACCACCTTGGCAATGAAAGCAGCTTCCTCTTGGTGCCCCAGCATTTTTATTGGTTATTCCTGCATGTTCTTGCCCAAGTGATGAAGCAAGGAATTTCACTACACATTATAATCCAATCTACATGTACATGTAAAATTATATATGTTGTTATCCTCAACTGCTGTATCATCATTAATCTTTTGTTAGTTGCTACTATCAATTTTGAATTTCTTCTTGTATGTTTTTATCTTTACTTGTATGCCCTGATGGGCCCCAAATTGGTATTAATAAATCTTATCTTATCTGTATATGCATATGAACATTGGATATGAAAGAGAGGACTTGCAATAAATTCATCTTTGTACAAAAATAATGTCAATTGCTAAAAAGATGTATTACTGTACAATTTCTAGACAACTAATTCTTTAGAAACTTTCTCTCCATTCAACTGCAAAATAATTTTTCTATTTTGCGAGATAATTCTTTTGAGCAGATCCAGTCTCTAACAGCTTTTGAGATTTGTACATTCTTTCATGCAATTCTTCAAATCCTGTGATGTCATGTACATGTATTCTCGTAATAAATTAAATAATCTTGAAATAAATTCCCTTTTGCATTCAGTCATTTGTCATTGAAGATCCATGGGGAGGAGGTAGACCCTCTTAACCTAACCCATTTTTCCAAATCTTCTGAAACTATTTCTAGAGCACAATCAAATTCAAGAATAAAAGATAACTACATGTATAATCTACCATTATTTATTCTGATAAAATAGGTGGGAAAACATTGCTGTAATTGATATGAGATTTAAAATATTCTGTTAAAAAAAAATTCATTGCAACATTTCTTTTCATTAATAAAGTACAAATTAGTAAAAGTAGTCAAAATGTAAGCACATTATCAATATTTGCCATTTTATATCTGTATAAAAAGTAAAAGCAATAAGAAAAAATGTACAGCAAATTTTCCAAAACTAAAAAAAAAAATTATCATGAACTAACAAAAATCTGATATATATTGATATCCAGAAAATACAAAATAACTCACTCATCTCAGAATTACACATCATTATATCTGCTTGAATTTAGCAGTAAAACAACTTAGAGACAATTTATAATATCTTAAACATCATTGGTTTGTGATTGGGTTTACATTTATATGAAAGGTACACATGTGATCATGGTTTTGTTATTTTTGTTTGCATGTATTAACAATTAACACAGATGCTTTTAACATATAAATTAAAAGAAGCATTAAATTCTTACAACATTATATATAACGTCTCATTGCTGCCTTTTTCACATATAAACCACAGTACTTTGGATAACTAGTAACACATCGAATCTTTTACTTGTTTACCATACACTTAACAAAGCAATGAAATGACAAAATATCAAGGATGAATATAACTTCATCATTCATTCTATAAACTGTACATCATTTTTCCTGGTAAATGTGGTGGTATAAAAAAATTGGTTTTACATTCATATCTGACTATTCCATAAAGACAAAAATCATAACACCTCTCTTTCTACCCCTTTTTATATAAACTAACATTTACACACTGTGCTTCACACATGAACACTTGTCTTAAAGGAATAGCCCGAATAAACAGCAGCTTTTGGCCCTGAGGAGGACACAGTCATTCTACAAATTTACATTACACTGTATACACACACTTCTACACACAGCTGGAGGAGTGGCATCCTGACACATGTCTCTGTTTGCACTTGCCCATGTATAGTCATCGTCTGACCAGTCATCGCTTAAGCGTCATCCTCGTCATCGTCGTCCTCATCTTCTGGCTCCTCCTCCTCCTCTCCGAGATCTTCTTCCTCCTCATCCTCTTCGTCTACCTCGCCATTGTCCTCACCTTCTAAACGTTTATAGTCGTCTTCATCGTCACCAAACAATTCTCCGAACGACTCGATGACCAGGAAGTTCTGGAAGTGTTCCTCTGTTAACTCTTCGTTTCCGTCACGCGCCACTAACGCGCTTCGGAGTCCTGCTTGAGTGGCTGCGGTGGCCTCTGAAGAATAAAATAAACTCATGATTTAGATGTTTTACAATTTTTTTTATGAAAAAAGCTTATCATATATTTTCAGTACTATTGTATAAAATCAGGTGTTGGTATCAGCAGTTTGCATCACTGTCTGTAGTTTCAGTGCATACTATGTAATCTAGAAGCTTAAATAAACGAATGTATAAATGTGCAGTAAATTATCTCCAACTTGACAGGGCCATGAAAAGAAATGAAGATACACTTGGACTCCAGATATCAAGGTTCATAACTTAAAGAATATGTAGCTGGGACATCCAAATCACTTCAACATATCCCTAGTATTCAAGATATCAGTGTTTGAGATACTGAATTCAACTGACATATGTATATCAGGATATAAATTCAAAGCATTACAATTTCATTTGTCATTTGATCAGAAAAACTTCTTCCTACCATCAGGCATGTCTGTTAGGAACAAGATCTCCTCTGGATTTACATCAATTTTCTCTGCTATCTTCTTATAACTGGACGATTCCTTTTTACTTCCTATTGTTGTGTCAAAAAAGTCTGTAAAGAGCTGAGAAAAAAGGAATATAATGTTACTTTGATAAGAGAGATAACTCTTAATGACATCAATATCTATTATTCCTTTATACATTTGGCAAGTTGAAGTGTCTTTTTTGTCCAATTTTGCCCCGCAAGCTATGCTATTATTGTTACTTTGTATTTCACTTATGAAATGCATTTCTTTTGGAAAATCATTATGGTTCAAGCAACATTTTATGTAATAGAGCAGAGGGTTTATGAAACTGAGCAGCTTAACCAGGAATATGACATCTGAACTAAATAACACTGCTTTTGACAAATTACAAGGAACCTGAACTCTTGTACAAAAATCTCATATAAGAAAATAATTTTTATTTGAAATTTATATTTATATTGTTCTTCCTACATATATATCTGTCTTAAGCTCTCCTTAATTCACCATTTGGCCACAAAAATCATCCTATATTAACAAATGCATTTTTGTGATGCATCCATCATTTCCCTTAATTTACTGTAATAGAGATCATGTTGTGGACATTAAAACTTTACCTCTAGTAGGTCCCCCTCCTCCGTGTTCCCAAACAACAGTTTCTGGGCCTCCACACTCCCCGAGGAGTACACGTAAACGTTGATCCCCTCCTCTACGATCTGCTGTAAGGCTGGACCCACATCCTCAAACAGTCTATAATATAATAGAGTTGGGTATTGCGGGTGAAAACCATATTGCGATATATTGCAATATTTTACTCGAATATTGCAATATATTGCGATATATTGCAGATATATTTTTATTGAATTAAATTTGAATAAAAACTAATAAATTGTACTTAATTGATATATTTAAGAAGAACTCTTTACTCTTAAACAGAAAAATATGACACAACAACTACTTACAGACCATTTTACGGTAAATAAAATTCAAATAAACGTTAAAATTTGTGAAAAGCTTTGCCAAACGACAGCTTTAGCCTCGAACTCTTCGGCCATTTTAACACACTAGAAACTAAAACCCAAACGTACTTTTCCCGCAAAAATATGACATAATATAGAGAAATAGATCAGGAAACCAGAGTGGTAAAACACTTTGATAAAATAATCCTTTGAATAAATATCATTTTATTGATAATTAATGGAAGCATTAAAGTAAATAGAATTAATGTCAATTTTTAGAGTCTAGAATTTCGGAATTTCAAAGATCAAACCATACCCGGACCCTTGTGTTAGTGTGAAACTTCGGATATCCGGTGTTGTTATTTGACACGAATAAAAATGCCTGTGGTCTTGTTGACGAGATAAAACACTTTATTTCAACATTTTCTTACAATTCAAAATTGTTTTATATATTCATATATATCGTAAAATACCGGTATCTGACTTTTATATCGCGATATATTGTTGCCATGAGATTTACCGCTATATACCGATATACCAGTAATATTGCGCACCTCTATAATATAAATAATTCGAGATATAAAAACCCCTGAACAGGACATGAAAAATTTCTATTCTGGAAAAGTTGTAGGGACACGGGCTAAAAAATTTCTCCATCTTCTCACAAAGGGATTTTTTTTTTAAAACAGGGGATACAACCACTTAGCAGTGTTTTCAAGTCCTATTTTAAAGGCAGCCCTTTCCATCCATTTAGGAAAAAAATACAATCATATAAATGCATGGAAATATAGTTTTTCTCTAGTACTTTTTGCAATCAGTTTTCTCAATAAATTTTTTTTTTTCAATTACAATAGAAATCACATGGAAATGATGATAATTAAGAGTTATCTAATCTTGAGCTCTGGCTCGGACAAAACAGAAGGGGTACAACTACAGACACCTGTGAGTGATAACTTACTCTGCCTTAATTTTCCCCGTCTTGTACCCCTCCCTCCAGATGTGTCCCTGGAGCTGTTTGAGGGCTGTTGTCTTCCTGTCGGCGTCCATCTGCCATTTGACATTGGCTACCACCGCCTTAATGATCTCCTCTTTTGAGCCCTCCTTGGGAATTTCTATCACACCTTCCTGATCATCCGCTTTTTCCTTTATTGCCTGAAAATTTATTTCCAAGCAAACTTGTTAAAAAGCAACTAATGTGTTTATCATTTAAAATACATACTGTAAATCACTTAATTTTCGCGACACCTTATTTTCGCGAGAGAGTCATTGACTCTTTATAAGCGAGACATAATTTTCACGAATTGTTAATATTACTCTATATAATCTTAAGGAATACTATTATACGCGAGAATGAAATTTTCGCGTTCTCACTGTCTCGTGTTATTGCGCGAAAATAAAGTTCTCGCGAATAAAAAGTGATTTACAGTAATTAAAATGTTTGACTGTGATGTCATATTAATATTTACTATTTTCATAGCAAACACAAATGCCAAATAAAAATTTTTGTCATCAAATCCCTTTCAAAAATAATAAAAACACAATTTGATTGGCTGAATGATTAACTTACCAATTCTTGGAGCGCAGTAATGTCTGCCTTGGTTTCTTCGTCATCAAACCTCTTTTTCAAATAGCTCTCCAAGTTTTCTTCTACGTATGGGAAAAGTGTTTCCTATTCAATGAATAAATGTAAGAGAATTATGTATTGTCTTGATTAAATACTCATCATGTACTTATTTTGGCATACTCAAACCTTTGCTCAGAAACAGAGAACAGTCTTACTGCAATCAATATAGAAGTAAAAAAAAATAATTTATTATAGTAACATATGTGCTTCACTTAGAAGTATAAAGAGGAATAGAAATTAACTTAACACCTAGGCCAATGTAATTGTGAATCTGTGACTATATGTCACTGATTGACAAAGGAGTATAGCCAACTTATAGTTCATACCATATATACATGTGCATGATTTATAAGCATTATCATATATGTGCTTTTATAATTTTATTTGAAATCAACATTTCTATGTGTCAATAATGCCATGAAATTGCTTTTATATGTGTGTTACTGTCTTAATTTTATTTTATAGCTAAACACAAGATCATACTTATTATTATATGAAAGGAGGGATCAGCAGGTAAAAACTGATAAGAAACAAAAAAACACCCATAAACATGATAAAGTTTAAAATCAGAATATTATAATCAGGAAACGATTCATTATTGAAGTATTTCTCCCAAATACAGGCACAATTTCCTTAAAGTCTACCGTATTCTAATCTAAAAGGTTTGCAATGTCGGTGGTGTAAATAACTTTTGGCCTGTACTGTACAGTCATGAAATACATAGGATTTTAAGAATGCGCCATTTAAGATATTCAGCTTTCACTTACAATATCATAAACGTGACATTCATACTTAGTTAACATAATCATTTTGAATCCTAAAATTGATCAGAATATGATCCTACCATCGGCATGTATACTCTGTTGCTGATGCACAAGCCGGAAGAAGCATGTCGCGTAAGAGTAATACATTTAAACACGCATCCCAAATGGCCAATGCTCATCGATTTCATACCTTGACAAATCCTATAGGCGTTGTCGTTCCTTCTATATCTACAATAAGGGCCTTAACACCTTCTAATAATGATGGTTCAGCTTCATCTAACGTTCTTTTTTGCTGGCCTTCCATTCTCTTGCCGGAGACCTACCAACGCTATCTCAACAAAGAAATGGCACAGTTAAAACAGGTGCGCGTTTTGTCGCCGACAGAGGGCGTTTTACACTGCCTCGCTTTCAAGTCGACGTCAAGGTGGCTTTTATTTTATTTTCTACAGAAGATATTTTCTTTGCAATACGGGTGCATGCAGAAACGAATGGGAAATTCAAAGAATTTCATGAATAAATCAGTGTAGCACAGATGCGTTGAATTGTAATAGTCACAGACAGCGAAAAGTTCTCTCTAGCAGACGAATATTTAGAGAATGCATATTAACCAATCAAATACTTCGACACATCACTGATTTCAGTTCGGTGTGCCACCATTGATGGAAGGCTACGGAAGGGAGAACAGTGAAAAGTGTCTGCTAAAATAATGTCAAAAGGCTTCTAAGGAGAAATATTTCGCTTCATTTTTGTGTGATTAATAGTAAACTTTTAAGGGAGATTTTATTTGGTGAATTTTAAGTGATATTATTATCGAGAAAGGGAAAAACTGGAAACCGGCTAGTCGTGTTCCCGGTCTTGACACTGCAACTTGCCGACGTGGACGATAAGCGTGTAAGGTTTCGATGGATAGACAGAAAACAGACAGTTTTCTCTAAGTTTAACGTCACGGCATCGGTTTTTACTTCATTATTTGTGTAATATTTCGGATAATTTTAAGTTTATTAGTTGATAACTTATTCTACGTAATTAAAAAGGGGCGTGGTGTTTGTACGTACACTTGTTCTCAGTCAGGTGTTTCATTCTACATTGCCCCCTTCTACCTCAGAACTGAATATAAACATGGATCCGCATGTGGTTTTAATAGGAGTGACAGTTTTCATAGTGTCAGCCATCTTAATTTATTTGATATCTGTCTTCGGTATAAAAGAGAAGTCGTATGAAGAAGCTATAGCTGAGCAGAAAAAGAGGTTTGAAGAAGAGCAGGAGAAGGCAAGAAGAGACAAGAAAGCTGGAAAGGAGAAGAAGGAAAAGAAAGGGGGTAAAACTAAGAAGGACAAACCAAAAGAGAAAGTAGATGAGGTCCCAAAGGAAACGAAGGAAGTCCCTAAGGAGCATAAAATGGTCAATTTGGAGATTGAAGCCGAAATCATTGAACCTATTGAAATGCCAATAGAGACCTCCAAGTCTCTTCCCAACCTCAGGCAGAGAAAGCACCCTTCGAAATCTATCTTGGCCAATAAGGATGAAAAACCTCTGATAGCCAAAGAGACAGTGGAAGTCCCACACTTTAAACCACCTCCAAAGGATGAACTGGATTTAAAACATAAGCATGAAAGAGAGGGCAAGAGGAAGGATAGCAAGTCCGAGAAGCCAGAAAGTCCGAAGTCCGGTAAGAAACAAAAGCCAGTAGAAGAGGATTTCGTCGTGGAGCAAGTGTCAAAGGTCACAGCTGCTGCTACTGAAAGCAAACAAAAGAGATCAAAGCATTTCCAAGGTAGAGTATTGTCTGTAATCAAGTCACTTGAAGTGTGAAGTTTTATCCAGATCAATCAACAAAAAATTAAAGAACCACGAACGATAGTATTGTTCTCCCGCCTAGCTCTAAGTCAATTTTCAAAAGTTAACATATTTGAATGATTTTCAGAATTTTTATACATATTTATATGAATTTTCATAAAACGTTACTTTTTTGGGATACCAAAGAAAGATAACTCTATAATTATGGTAAAACTTGCGTATTTCACTATAGAAATCAACGGAAAACGGAAAATATTTTTAAAACATCTTTCCCCCCCATGAAACAAAAATTCCTTTTTACAGATAATATAGACTGTCATTTTACAAATTTATGCCAAAGCTTTTTGTGTTTCACGGGGGGGAACATATGTTTATAGACAAAAAACGAAAAAATGTTGATTTTTCACCAATTCTAAAGCTATTTACAACTAAATAATTGTATTTTGATAATTTATATATGTTTTATTTATTTGTGTACAGCATAAGAAAAGATATGAAATACATTTAATCATATTTTAGACTATTTCAAAATAAAGTGATTCTTGGAAGTTCGATTTCACTAGAAAATATTGTCTACCCCCCTTTTTTGAGAGCTGAAAATAATGATCATTTACTATCTGGAGCTGGAATTAAAATGATTAATCAATTACCATAGAACTGTTCTTTGTACTAAACCAAGATTTAATTGCCAAATTGCCATAAAAATTGAATTTAAAGGGTGCAAAATGTAGGCGGGAATCAAGAGTTAGAGTACGTGGTTCTTAGATTAGTCTTCATGAATTGATTCAGTAACAATTAGGATGAATTGGGTTCAAAAGTTAATTTTTGTGGTAAGACCATTGGGAAAATAGATTTATGAGTCAATAAATATTTTGTTTCATAAAACATAAAAGCATCATTAACTTAACTGCGGTGCTTAGATATAATTGCATGTATCAGTATTAATTTAAAGTTATTGCTTTAAGGTAAATATCAAGTAACACATTTAAAGGAAAAAAATACAGTGTATTGAGATATTTGTCCCAAATAATTTAACAGGTAAATTACGAAATGCATCATTTAACCTCCACAGCTGAGACAACATTTTTCCACCGTGGGTGTTTTATGTATATTTGCATTTTTAGTTCATTTATGACTTGAAATTAAGTGCTTAATATATATTTTCTTTTTAACTAATCATGCTATTTAAATGTTGATTATTGTTATATGAAATGTCATATTTTCCTTCATTAAATACCAGTTGTCATATTTGATTGCTAAGAATTAATATGATAAATATGAATAATTTATAAATACATTAAAAAAAATGAATGCTTTATCTACTGATTAAGACTTAAAGACATACTAGTTTTCTTTGTGGATTTTTCTCATGTTTCTTAGTAAATAGATAAAATACCTAATATTTTTAAAGGTTACATAATTATAAACTTTCTTATGTCATGTTAATGTTTTTCATTGTGCTGTAAAAAATCCATTTATTGACAGAATCATTTTGTCATCTCAGTTTCTAGCTGATATTATAAATAATAAATACATTGACTACAAAGCAGATAGGACAGTTAAATATGTACATTGCTGTCTTTATGAAGTCATGAATAGCTGTCAGCAAATCAAAAGATTTATCTTGGTAGCACATGTATTTACTGCATGTGTTGTTATATCAACTCTTACAGCAGTTTAGCCAAATACTGATGTATTAAAATGTCCTGCCTATCCACATGCATAAGTCTTTCAAATTTTCAGATTGATTGAAATTAATTTTGTTTTCCATACACATCTAATGTACTGTAAACCAACTTTTATTCGCGACGACTTTATTTCACGATTTACCGGCGTTGAACTAGTTTGCGACGATTAATTTTAAGCGATCAAGCATTTTTGATCGCTTGTAAAGAGACATAGAGACTTTAAGGACTTGTTCCCGACGAGAAATATTCGCAAAGACAAGGCTCTTGCGAACTTCGCGAACATTTCTCACACGGGAATAAAAGTTGGTTTACAGTATTTTAAAAGCAGACATTTCCATCCATTTTGGATGGTGTTGAGATTTTTACATTGAAATCTCCAAAAATAATTGAGAAAACAAACCACTTTATAATTTTTGGGGGTAGGAGAGGTAGCTAGGATGGGTTTGATCCCATTTCCCAAAGGGAAACTACCAAGCTAGAAATTTAGCTGTGCATTGATTTTGGACATAAAAGCTGTAAATCCTGAATAATTAGTCTTAGAGCTTTTCGGATCTTCATTTGAGCTTACTTGGGTTGTGCTGTTGTAGAACCATTGATGGACGCCTCTGACCTGATCATGTCTGTAAGGACTGCACAGCTTGGGGACCAGGACACCCAGACTCTGATTGAAATCCTCCTCAACAAGCAGGGCGGGGGAGGAGGAGGAAGTATCTCCACCGAGTGGAATAAGGTAATTATAAACCTTACTGAATATAACATGAAAGTATGGATTCCTCAGTAGTTCCAAGTTATGAATTTTTTCCATTTGTGAGTAAAAGAGTTATTTCCCTTGAAAAAGAAATATTTCAAATGTCAAAAAGTATATGTACAGAAGACATATTATTCCTGTTAATTCTGAAATTTGAATGTATTTATATAGTTTATGTATTCACAGAAAAGTCAGAAGGGGGACCCTATCGTTTTGTTGAGAAGACAGCTAGAAGAGAAGGAGAGAGCTCTTCAAGAAGGTATTCTAAACCAACTAACATTTTTCAGCAATTTTTATTCCTGATTTGTATGCTTGAAATAGATCAATGCATTCCACGTAAATACACAAATTTATAAAAGGTTCTAAGTAAGAAATATTTCCAATGAGAGTTGTTAAACCCATTGATTGTATTACTGTATATGATTAAATTAAATTGTATTCTTGTAGTGTGGAAACTCTAAGTGAGAAATTTAATGAAAATGTGTAATATTACAGAGCAAAACCTTGCCATGGCTAATGCTAACAAAATCAAGGAAATTCGACAAGAGTTGGCCCATGAGAAGTCTCGATTCGGAACCTTGGAAGAACAGTACCAAGGGAAGATAACTGCGCAGACCCAGGAAATTCAGGCCCTTCACGCCCGCATGCAGTCCACCCACGAGAGTCACCTGATAGAGAACAGTAGAATGCAGGCTCATATCAACAAACTGGAGCAGCAGGCCCAGAACCAGGGGACACTTCAGCAGTTAAAGGAGGTAGGAACTCAAGGCTCAGAGTAGGGGGTGTGTGTGAAATCTTCGGTTGGGGGCTCAAGTCTCGGGTAGTGGTCAAATCTCAGGGTGGAGTCTCTTGTCTCGGAGGCTAGGGGCCCAAGTCTCAGAGGGTAGTGGAGCCTTAGTCTCAAGAGTGAGAGGATAGGGGGACCAAACTTTCAGGGTAGGGGCCCAAGTCTATAAAGGAAGAGGGATCATGTCTAGTGATACGGCTCCAAATCTCAAGGTAGAGAGCTCAAATCTCAGTGGGTAGGGCTCAAGTCTCAGGGTAGGGGGTTCAAGTCTCAGGGTAAGGGGCTCAAGTTTCACTGTAGGCTCCTCTGTTTTTTTATTAGGAGGACTTGTTATGTTAAATGACCATTATTTGCTTTTCAAGATGCCAGGATTCATGCATGTGAATGAATGAAATTAATTTGAACATATTTTTATTTGCAGGAAAATAGAAAGCTTAAGGAATCATATGAGAAAGTAAAGTGAGTAATAAAATTAATCAACATATTTTTCTCTTAATCAAAAGACCTGTTGTGAAATTCTCAAGAGTGAGGGTCACTTATTTTTTTTCTCTCTTGCCTAATTTTAAAGTTTAATTTAGCATTCTTCAGATTCTGTTTTGATTGAACGTCATTGATTTAATATGGTTTTTGGTCAATATAGAGCTGAAGCTATCCCACCTGCAGAATTTAATAGCCTTCGTCAGAAAGTTTCCATCATGGAAAATGAATTGTCCAGCAATGTGGTTAAGCTCAGCTCAGCAGATAAGGCCAAAAGTGCTGCATTATCTAAGTGTGCTAAGCTGGAGGAAGAGATTAAAAAACTCAAAGGAACAGAGGTAGGAAGTTGTACATGTTTGTTACAGGAATTCATATTGTTTTGTACCAGATCCAGGGTTGTCTTTCGGTGTTCAGACCCAGGGACCAGGGAATTTCTCCACATATAATGGCATCTCCTGGTTATTCTGGCATTGTTCTCTCAACCCTCACTAGGGGGTGGAGGGGGGGGGACACAAGACACCTTCCCACTTTTATAATGCCCCCTTTGTAATTTACTACCTATGGACATCTCCTCAGATCCTTCCAAATAGGCATAAATCTTGTACACAAACATTAATTTGAGTTTCATAATTGAAAGAAACATGAACATTTTCAAGGAGTGGACTTTTTCAGACTTTTGTGCACTCAAACAAAGTTGTAAAATAATGCATACATTTTGTAATTCAGAGTGATGCGGAAGGGATGTGGTCCAAGAGGTTAGAGGAAGTCAATCAACAACTGCGTAAGAGTGAGAACGAGAAGAAGACCCTGGCCGATAGACTCAAGACGGCCGAGAAGGACTGCTCCGGGGTCAAGGCCAGACTGCAGGAACTGGAGAAGGCACTGAACGGAAACGACGCCAGCTCTAAGGAACTAGAAGAAAAACTCAAGGTATGTTGTATTAAATTTTACTGTTTGAATGAGAAATAGTTGGAAATGATTCATCATTATTGGCCAATATTTATTTGTAATGACAAATTATATATGTTTTTGTAGACGACTGAGACGGCCAAAGCTTCTGTTGAGTCCTCACTGAAGACGACGGAGAAAAAGCTACAGGAGATAGAGAACCAGAAAAATAACGTCCAACAGGAACTAGAGGTACGTAGAATATCAGTGGGGGGGGGGATCTAGAATTTTAATTTGAATTTGGAAGAAAAGGAAAAATTTCTCTGAACATTTTATTGTCAAAAATTTAAACTCTGTCATTCTGTGCATTTGATCTTTTTAATATAGATGTCTATTGTTTTACAAACAGAATGTATTTAAGATATCATACATTGTATCTTCATCTTATGTGAATTCTTGTCAGACTTGTATACTGTAAGCATACCCCAATACTTTTTTTCACACGGTCATTATTTCCTCACAATTATAAATAAATCAGTGGGTAGAAAATCCCACAGATATCTTAGATTCCCACAGTATGTCACATATAAGATGCCAGGATAAATTTCCATGGAAAGCTGGAAAAAATATTTTTTTATATAATCTTTGTAATGTTTATTAAATCAATGTTTGTAGAATTTGAAGATGGAGAATAAGAAGCTGGTAGAGGAAGCTAAGGTGATCCGCGAGCGACCACTGGGTGACGGACAGGAAGCCCCTAAAGCCAAACCTAACGGGGACATTCTCAGTGAGGAGAAGGCCGTACAGGAATACAAAGACGCCATGGAGGAGTACAAGAAATCGTAAGAAATCATAACACTCGATGGGAAATTGTAATGGAGATTTTAGAAATCTAGGTCATTTCTAGCTGGTATATAGCATAATGCACAATATCTGACTAAAAAAAGTTTACTAGGAATAGACACATTGCATCAAGATCAGCTGTGTCAAAAAAAGGGAACTGTTTTTCAAAATATCAAATATAAAAATGGAAGTTTATATGACATTTTAAAGTAAGTTATTATCTCAAGTTTGAATGCTACGTCATGTTTGTAGGGTTGCAGAAAAAGATAAGACTATTCAGAGTTTACAGAGTGATGTTGACGTCCAGAAAAAAGAGGCAGCAAAATTACTGGAGCAGATCGAAGCTCAGAAGAAAAAGAATAACGTAAGTGTCAGTGTGTCACACAACTGGGGCATGTAGCATGGTACCTCAATTATTAAAAAGAATGTTTACAACATACTAATTCTAGGGGAGATAATCCAAACTTGATAAAATTCACGAAATTGATAAAATTTTAAAAATCTGGCCATCATGCTTATTGCCTGTTTGAACTTTGACCCTACATTGATCATGAAACCTCAGGTATTAGGACATTTATTTTTTATTTTTTAAATAATTAGAATTTAAAAAGAATTTAGTTAAAGTCAGTTAAAATTTGTGAAGGATGAAATCTTGGTATTAATGTAGGAATTGAGAGAAAAGAATTGGAAAGCTATGGATGCTTTAGAAAAGGCCGAAAAATCAGCCTCAGATAAAATTACACGTGTTGAAAAAGAAGTCAAGGTAAATTATCCACTTTTGAAGAATGCTAACATGAGAGGCAGATTGATGTTGTCTTATTGTTTAATTTTCTTTGGTAACATTTCTTAACACACATGCTCTAAATGCTTTCGTTTTTCTGCATGTAACAGCAAGTGAGTAAAATCTTTATCTATCATGGGTATTAAAATTATTGAAGGATTTAGACATTTTTTTGCATGTGTTGGTACTATTTGTTGAGAGATCATTAAGTTTAAGGTGGACAAATTCTGGTATATACAAATTATTAAATTTGATAAAATAAAAATGCCATATTTTATTTCTCTGATCTAGTATTTAATGGTTAAATGATATGTGTGCATGAACTAATGTAATTTCAATACATGTAGATTATTTTTTTTAATATGATTATTATTATAGGTCTATTTTATGCTTGTTATGCTCTTTTTCTTTTTTTTATGCTTTTCCCCCCAAAAAAATTTCAATTTTATCAATGGATAAATTTTGTTCCAAAATGATTATAAAAATCTCGGTATATTTCATTCAGAAAAGGACCAAAAATAATAATTTTTTATTAATCTCAATTGCATGAAATATAACAATCGATGCATTTGCTAAGAAGAAAGATTTCACATTGTAAAAATTTTATGAAAGCAATTTCAAAATGTATCAGTTACAAAACTTGTTTAAATTTATAATGAAATGGTGTTTGATTTCAGGAACAGACCACAGCAGCAGTTACAGAGACAGAGAAATATGATAAAAATATACTACAGAGGCTGTTCCCAAAGATCTCTGTCAGCGATAAAATGGTGAGTTCTTGGATAAAACATGACCGTACTGTTAATGTTTATAAAGAAAGCATGATCAATGAAAATACATTGAAACAGTCTAAAAAAAAAAAGTAAAACTGAAATTTTTAACTCTTTACAGACTGTCATATTTGCTTGTTGTACTGGATTAGTCAATATCTGGATTGAATTAACATTTTTTGAGCATAGAAAAAATTTTTGAAAAGAATTTATTGTTTAAAAGTTAAAAAAATATGTTTAATTTCAGAATCACAAGGATTGGATGAACAGTTTTGAAAAAGAAGCTGCAGTCCAAATAAAGGCAGCCTTAGAGAAAAAAGATGATGTAAGGAAAATTTTTCTACCAAATCTGTTCAAGGAAGTTTCATGATTTAATTTCAAAGAAATTTCCCAAATTCTTTAGCAAACTTTTCCTCGACAGTCAACTCTAAAAATCTCCTGTATTTCCTTTCTAACTTTTACAGAGTGCCAAATTAAAAGAATTAGAAGACAGCAAGAACTCGTTACAGACGCAAGTAACAGACCTAAAGAAAAAGGTTTCAGAAGTAAGAATTATGATCCAAAGAATTAATCCTTTGAAAAATATGTCCACGGGACGTTAAATTTACTGATATTTGATGTGACCTGAATTTCAGAGTGCCAAATTGGAAGCTAGACTGAAAGAATTAGAGAGTAAGAATACACAGCTACAGAAGCAGTTAGGTGACAGCAAATCTGAGTCCTCTTCACAGGTAAACACTCAACAAGCACAACTCAATTCTAAAAGATTTGAAATACCACATCTTTTCTCCTGTTTAAACCCTGAAATCCTGTCCTATTTACCTCTGTTGGTGAAGTGTTTTTATCACCTTTTTTTGTATTGTCCTGTCCACTGTTTTCCTGCTATATAATGCACTCACCTTCCCCTTTATATCTCTGTTGATAAGATTACTGCTGCACAGAGTCTAGTAAAAGACTTACAGGAACAAGTTAAACAGCTAGAAAAAGAAAACAAAGAGAATAAGTCTAAACTGGACCAGGTTTGTTTTTTGTTGTCAACTGACAAAAATGAGTTCTCTTTTTTCTGTGAGAGTATTGAAATAATGTATTGACATCAGTGGGGCTTTATTTCTAAACTCTTTTTTATTAATAGAGCAGCAGCAGTGACTCGCGGGTTCAGGAGCTTGAGGAGGCCAACAGGAAACTCCAAAAACAGGTGGAGGATTACTTAGCTGTTCTACAGACCACAGTAAGTCATTAGTGTACAACAAGAGGAAACCCTATATTTTATTAGTTGTGTTGATGCCAAGCACTGTGGGTATTATTTCCAAAATTTAAGTCATCAATATTTTTTATATGCGCAGTCCTATAATTTCTGAAATTTTGAACTTTTTACTTTATTCATACATGTAAGTTTTACATGTAAGTGTATTTCACACAGTATCTAATTTGAATTTATTCACCATTAGTAAATTAATTGTTGAATGAGTTTTGTGACATTGTTGTGTTTGTCCACAGGAGACAAAACTGCAGCAGCTGGAGAACAGTGTAGAGGGGGAGGAGAGAAAGTGGCAGGACAAAGCAGAGGCCCTCACTGTAGAGTTAAAACAGGTCAGAGGTCAAATGTAGAGTTCAAAGGTCAAATGTAGACTTCAGAGGTCAAATGTAGTGTTAAAATTGGCCAGTGAAATGTTTAAACTAAATCTTAAATCATTGAACATTTGGATGATGATCAGGTCAGAGTGTGCCCAAATTCATACAAAAGAATTTGACCAAAAATTTGTTTAGTTCATAATGCATTTTAATAGCATGCTGAAAAACTTTCACACCTATATGAAGATGAAACAATATTATTTACTTTTCAGGCAAAAGATGAAATTGCGTCTTTGAGACAAGATGTAGATAAATACAAAAACAGTGACGAGGTGAGTGGTTTATCTTGGGGATTTGAACATGAATACTCTACTCTCTGTGTGATTACTTAAAATTGTATGATCCTCTCCTTTATCAGATTTCTAGTGTACATGTACTTTTGAGTAAAATTAACCCCTCTGTAGTCTTGTAAATTGTTTAGCATGTTTGGCAGATAGCAACCCTCTGTAGTATATGTCATCACTTTAATATTCTTAAAAATGTCATAAAGCAAGGCACAAGTCTTTGTATTTATACAAGTTTTTATCTCAGTTTGACCATGCAAAGTAATTTAAAGTAATTTAATCCTGAACGAAAACAGTTCTAGCAATTAATGTAAAGGAGCATTATGAATGATTGGCCAAGTCTGAGTAGGATTTATCTAATGCAGGTACATGTGAAATAGTCCAAATTTTTGTACTGTGTGTACATATGTATTTCATATATTCACATCCAAGTTTTGAGAACACATTTGAGAAATATAAAGATAGAAACTAGATACATACACTGTATATGCACACAGCTGGGTTTGAGGGTATATAACTCTGCACTCTGCTGTTCTAGGCGCTTACTGAGTTGGACTTTGCATATAGATGTCTTGAGAAAAGTCTGACCCAAATTTCTGATGAGGTATGCCCCAGAAATTATCATTAGGGGGAAAGAATTCTCACTTGGTTGAAATCTCATTGAACACCTTCCAGAGTAGCTATTGTAGCACCCTGTATACCACAATCCATAAACCAGTGGGTTGCAGTTGCATGTTTTGGCTTATATGGAATTTTACCAAATTTTTGATTACATTTCTAACATGGGTTGGTGATGCATAAAATTCTCATTTAATATAAATCTGTATAACAAATGTGTGTAAACATCATTAACAACAATATCATAACAGTGTATTCCTTCACATTAATATACATATATTTCACAAGTAACTAAAACACATGTGCATATATGTGTAGACTGATCAAGTTTTAACTATCAATATTAAGCAAGTTGTGATATGAATTGACAATATTGAACACCTACATGTATTTGCCTATGAACAACTCTTGCATTAGAAAATGTATTGGATAGCTTTCAGATAGTCTTTGAAATATACATGTATACAGATTAAAAACTGTACAGTGTATGCTAAATCTTTTGTGAGCTGATAATAAAGCATGTTTGATTAATGATGAGGATTATTAAAGCTGAGCATGACATAGCCTTGAATTATGAGATTTTATAAGTTTTCTCCCTTGGCTGCTTGGTCCTTTGCACCATCTTTGAAACAGCAATCTGTCTTTTATATGAAGTTTGGTCTATTGGAAAATGTTGCTGTTTGTGTTCATTTGAAATTAATTCACCCAAATCTAAATGTTTTCAGATGAAAGCCAAAGTTTTATCCTTAGAGGATCAATTGAAAATTTCAGAAGATAAATGTACACAGCTTCAAGATGAAGTCAATGAGGTGAAGAGAGATAAATGTTGTACAGGAAGAATGCTTAATCTCAAGAAATCAGAATTTTAATGAAGAGAATTTTATACTATTTCAGTGAATGCCTGTTTTATAAGAACTGTCAATTTCCCTGTCTTTTTCACAACCCAAACCTTTCAAATATTTAAATGCACATTAATATTTTCTTTGGATAAGGGTTTTGTAGTGTTTATTTTTTTTTCTTTATAATTGGCATGTTTTAGTATTTTGGCATGGAAAGTATATAAGGTGGAATTATAAAACTGATGTATAATTATTGAGAATATGTTCTCATGTTGATTATTTATTGACAGGCTGAAACTCGAATCTCATCTCTCCAGAGTTCAATACAGCAATCAAACACCGCTGACCTCTCCAAGGTTTGTATTCAGTGGAAGTTTGTTACAGTAAAACATGCTTATAGGGAACACACTTGTAATGAATTGTTATTTTAACTATGATATAATAAATAACACTTATAATGAAGCAAAATCATCCATCCATGGCACTTTTGTTAGCATGTTTTACTGTATTCATTAGAAGTTAGTCGTGGAAATGTATTTCAATGAAAGATGAATAAATCTACAAGATAAACCAACAAGTTATTCTTAATCAATGACAGATGAATAAATGTACAAGTTGATTCTTCATGTAATTTTCATTTTTTTTTCTTCAGGAAATGCAGGAACTAAAGAGTCAGTTAGAAACTGAGATGAAGAAGAGCAAGGACCTTGCCTCACAGGTTGTGAGATTAAACGGCATTATCAAAACCGGGCAGGACGCCATCCAGCAAGAGCAGGAGCTAGTCACAAAACTAAAGCAACAGCTAGAAGAGAGGGAGAAGGTAAGACCAGGAGGGATATAAGTCAATTAGGCTCTAAGGGTTTTAAGACAGAAAGCACCATGGGGAGTAGGGGGGTGTCCAGCAGAAGCTAGTGACCAAGGTCAACAAAGTAGCAACTGGAAGAGAGGGAGACGATAGGTTTTGGGAATGCATTTTATTTTAAAGGGAGGGGAGTAAGTTTAGTGAGTGATGATGGAGGGGAAGCACACAGGCTTACTAAAGACATGGGGAGTGGAGCATTTCAGTTGCATGTAGCAGTAATACTGTATGTTCAAGTGCTGAATAGGTGGAGGAAAAAGGGAAATTCATGAAGTTTAAATATTATCAATGCATCATAGTAACTTATAATGAGTATGAAACTATCTTGATTTGTTTAATAGGAAAAGTGGTTGAGTAGAAATTTTGAAGGATTTTTTTTAAAAGTCATCAGAAATTTTTATCATAAATGTATGACTGTCTACTCAAAACAAATGTAGTTTATATGACTGTGAATACTATTTGTTACTTTGCAGATAATTTGATAGAACAATTAAAACATGTTTATGTTTTCAATTGTAATACATGTACATGTAATATGCAAACGTTTACTATACAATGCATTGTTATGGTGTTTTTCAGAGCCCTGGGACCAACTCTAATTCAACAGTGTCAGAGGTTTGTACTAGTTGACAGAATGAAACATTTGCTCTTAAATAATAACTAGAAATCTGTTTTGATGTAGTGATACTAAACCTTAAGGTTAATTATTAACACCATTGATATATACATTGTATGTAGAAATTTTTTTTCTATAGAAGTTTCTTCAATTTTTCTGAAAATCTCCATTTATCCCAGTACTTTTATAATGACTACTTTACATCTTTGACTAACTTTACTGTTGTGTGATACTGATGGCTGCTTATTGTGCATTATTCTCCCTTCCCCAGTAATTTGACCCCCCACTATATATATTAAATCAGGGGTGGTGGATGACAGATGATGATGCCTATGATTTCTTTTCCTTTGTTTTAATTCCACTTTTACACTTCCTCATAGCTAAAGGTCAAACTAGATGAAAAAGAAAAACAATTAGAAAAAGAAATCACCTTAAACAAACAGTTGTCCCAAAGACTGGTAAGTGGACTTTTTCTACCAAGGGGTCTCTATGTGTATAGATTTTTGTAATGAAAGCAAGAGAAGAAATATGCACTTTTGTTGAAAAATGTGGGCGTCGTCACACTTGGTATTTATCTGCCGTTCAGTTTAGCTATTTCCGTACTTCTGTGTTGCTAGATTTTGAGTTGAACTCTCAGAAATAATTAACATGTCACGTTTTATGTTCAGACACAAGATTCATCCTAGCTGATGTTTACAGGTGATTGTTGCTGTTTGTAACTTTGTTGTCCACTGTGTATATTCATTGTAATTTCTTCTCTCTTTAACTTTTTTTTCTTGCTTTATGGTTCACCTTACTAAAAGAAAAATTGCCTGACTTTTAGTTTAACATTACTTTTTTGTATAGTTCTTTGCCTTCTTTTAATACAGCCTTTTAATATCTGATAGTTCTCATCTGTTGTGACAGAAGAGTCAAGTTTAAAAACATCATAAGGATTTTTTCTTTTGCTACGTATGTAACTGTTCTATATTATAGGCCTTCTCTCTCTCAGATAGGACTGTCTTTACTTTCTGTTACTGTAGAGATATATCTGTGTAAATAATAAGATTTCACACAACCAAGGCCATGTAATCATTACTGAGTGTGATTTGCATGAAGTTTATCGTGTTAGTCATGTCACTGTTGCATAAAAATGACAGAGATACACTATAATCTGTTGTTGCATGACATCTATGTATAGTTTAGTTTCAACATATTTACCATAAAAATCTGTTTTGATACTATATTAGTTTGGAGGAAGAAAGTAATTCTCACATGGAAAAAGCAATTAAGAGCATCTGAACTGCATAAAAGATTAAATAAAAATTTGAAATGATCTGCTAAAACTGAGGTTTTTCTTTAAATAGCAAGTGAAGTTTTGTTTATAATAATTGTTTTGTTCTTGTTATGTAACAGGGACAGTTAGGTATAATGGTAAGTTATTTGTCAGAGACACTATTCAGAATACTGGTGTTTGTCTTTAACTATTATACCCCACCCCCTTAGTCAGTAGCACATTTCCCATTCCTTTCTTATTCACCTTTTGTGTATAAAAATACAATAAAGCATTTTATTTTGCATGGATTATTAGATTATAAATTAATTATTTATATATAATATAGTTACACAATACACACAAGATCAGTAGCATCCAATATTTCATGCATGATGACCATATTTATCGCACCATCAATTCATTATGAATCCTTTGTAGGATTATTTAATGTATTTATGAGAGATTGCATGATTTTTGGATCTGGGTGGAATTGCTAATCCTATATATAATGCCCCATAAACTAAACATATTTATATTGTCCTTTCTCTTTCCAACTTAAATGGCCTACTTTGTGAAAAGTCTGGGAAAAAAGCAATATATAAAATCTGCAAAGACTAAAATAATCTATAAAGTTCATATAAATATAGTCCTTAAGGGTCACATGATACTGAAAGGTCAAAGGTATCAAGGGTTAATTAAAACTCCAATCTCTCATTGAAAGAATAAATATATCCTATAGAAACGTGATGTTAAATAAATTGACTGCACCGTATAGTTGGCATAAATTTTGACTTCAACTATTCTTTATACTTATTATTATAAAAAAGTAAATACATGTGTTAAGAACAAAATATTCATAATTGTCACTTTTTCACCAATCAAATATAGGACAAAATTTTACTACTGCCTTAGTGTGTCCTTCATAGACAAGAGAAATAAATGTAAAAACCACATACCAGTAAGTTGGTATTGGTTCTTTTTAAAATGATATTTGCACAAAACCAGATTTTTTAGGGTTGCAGTTAAGAGTTTTGTTCATGTGGTGCGATAAATTCATGGTCTGTTTCTTACATTACGAAAATGATGTTAAACTATAAGGCACATAAAAAGCAAAACCATTTCCAGTAAGAGTATAATACAGTGCAACACTTGTACCCATGATGTTTTAAAATTAAACCCCCACACATATTTGAACCTATTATCCTTATTTAATGCAAGAAGATAAAATCTGCCATCCACCACCTCTCACCTTGACCTAATTATTAAATACCGATCCTGATGAAATCCAAGATCAATGCTATTAAGCTGTGTTTGTCTCGTTCTACAGTTCTTTGATGACTATAAAAGTTGAGGTAAATGGACTGAACACGTGAACTGTTAGTACTGGTTTGGAATGGAGTGCATGCTTTATCTCTGCATGAAATATTTAAAAATAAAGGCTTTATAATAGGCTTTGTAGACAGATTGTATGATTTGTGAAAAATTGGAAGCCTTTAAAGAAAAAAATCACTGCATGATTTTTATTTTACCTCTTCTTTTATTTTATATTGGTGTCTGTGTGAATGAAAAAGAAAAAAATTAAATTTTTCATTATATTTTTATGACGAAATGATTTCATAAGCTGCAAAAATATAATTATGTTCACTACTAAAGAAACACTAAAACGCCATTGTAGGTAGATCATTTTAAATATTTATTGTTTTAATAATTACAGGCCAAATCTCCGAGTGATGGTGGAACGTCTGTGTGATCCTACGGCAAACCAGAGGGACGGAAGCAGCAGGGAAATTTACCAGACTCTTATTATCGTGTACATATATACCACAGATTATGTCCGTTATAAATCAGAAATAATACAAGATAGAAGACAACTATTTCACCGTTTTAAGGAGAGAGTGTCGGGCTTTGGTTATGGGCACAGGCTAGTTTCATTTTCATTCAGTGCTACGTGTTATATCATTTCAATGCAGCAGTATCGGTTTTACACATCTTCCGTTTGTTTCACAATTAGGTTGTCTTTCACGATTTCAAATTTTTTTTTGGTATTGCACATTTTGAGGTGCAGCATACCAGCTCTAAAAGTCTTGTGATAATCAAGTTATGATTGACTATAAGCATGTACTCGGCACTAGATAATCATTGTGTAGACTAGTGAGCTTATGTTACGGTGTATTTATGCCCCCGTAGTGTGTCGCAAACTTTTGTTGGCTTGTCTAGAATAGGTTGCCAGAGTTGATTACTATATTATCAGACTATTAATTTTATTTCATGTGAGTTGATAAACCCATGACAAATATCAATGCAGTGATGTAGTGTTTTGTAAAGATTAACCCAACACTGTTTGATGCTTTATAAAGAAAATATACATCCATGTAGAGGCTTCTTTGTAAAACATTTTTATCAAGAGGACTATTAATTTTTGTTGTTGATGAATTGATTTTATGTATATATATTGTTTAAATTCAATATTTAAGATAAGATATGACTTAAACCATCAAATGGTATGTGATTGATCATTATTACTATTTAATTATTTCTCTGTTGTTGGGCTAGCGGTGGTGTAGAAGTGAACGGTTGTTGTGTGTTGGAATCTTACCCTCAGCAGTAAGAAATTGACACTTTGTCTGTCTGTCTCTGGGTTTGTCTCCATATTTACCTCATGTACTTATCAATTGTCTGTAATCAAATGTGTAGTCCCAAACCCAGTTCGAATAAAACCATCCCTCGGCAAAATGTTGGTGCTAGGATTTTTTTTAAAGTTATATTTTTGATTGATAATTCACACACAATATTTGTTTATATGCACCCACTTGGTGTAAGAATTTCACAGACAATTTCACTCCATTGTTTATATTTCATTAGTTCTAGTGATTAGAGTACAATGTATTAATATCAAAGATATTTAAACAAGAATTGGGGACCAGGATTTAGAATTAAGTCATTATAAAAATATCAAAAATAGTTCTTTGTACAATTAAGTATGTGTCCACATATGGAACAGTATTTTATTGTGTGAGAGGGTGAAAATGGAACATACCATTACAGACAATATGTATGATATGTTGGAATTAAATGTGATTTGTTATATATATTTTATAAGGCATGTTGTTGCTTGCGAGTAGTTTGCCACAGGCTATAAAATATCAATATGTATTAGCTACACATCTCGACATATTATGTGTATATCCATAGATCACAGACATTGAGCCTAGTCATATTTGTTTACTTAATAATTTCTGTTTTGTCACAACAAGATCTAAGAGTCACCAAATATAATAACAGTTCTTGGAGGATATCCTGCACAGCTTTGTTGTGCTGATACTACTTGTTATGAGGAGAACAGATGATTTAGTTTTAAGGGTTTATTTGTTAATGATGAGTTGTGTCGGAATTGACTGTATTATGACACAGGGTATCGTCAGATGATGATGACGATATCTTACCAGCAATATGTACCCATTCTGTCAATAAATCTATATCCAGCTGAGATGTTCTTGTTATTTCTTACAGTGGCTCTCGAAGCTTAATTCCTCTACAATGATGGTCAACATTGGGGTGGATTAGGGATCCAGAAAAATTGAAAAGCAGAGTAAAGTCACTGTGACCTTATGACCTTATTTTAAAATTCTATGAAGAAATTATTGTGCCTAAAAATATGATTTACTAGAACTATGTCCATGGGACATTGCTCTACCTAGGGTTCATTAGTAATTTTAAATGAAATTCTTTGCTAGTGTATGAAGTTGGATGAAAATATTTTGAATAGTTTCTTTAGAACTGAGTTTTATTCAAAACAACTAGTGAAGTCAAAGGAAGGAAGTTTAAAAAAAAAATGGACACAGTTGATAAATTCTTCCTAAATTATGTATCAGTGCTTACTGGGTAATCTTGGAATGCATAAAATATCTTGAAATAATTTCTTTGAAACCATGTAAAAAAGTGATGCCAAGATCAAAGGAGAGGACAAGGCCAGAAATAAACAAGATGAAACAATGATCCCCCTGTATGGGAGCTTGCGGTGAGGGTTGATTCTCTCAAATACACGTAAAACTTCATAGGTCAAGATCAAAAGTGTCGGTATACCCAAAGGAAGGTCTTGTTAAAAGGAATATGAAAGCCCCAGTTCCAAGTTTTCAAAAGTAATGACCAAGGTTAAAGTTAAAAAAAAACAAACAGAAATAACCCAAAAGAGATCTAATTTGGTGGTACTCGAAGAAAGGTCTTGTCACAAGGAATATACCTGTGAAATATGAAAGCCATAGCCCCATCCACTTAATAGTTATTGGCTAGGTTAAAGTTGATAACAGATAGAAAAACAGACAGACAGGACAAAAACAATATACCCCCAGGATCTTTCGATCCAGGGGCATAAAAATGATGCAGTTCAAAAACACTATTTAGATATATCGGCAAATCAAGTTTGATATAAATATCTTGGTTTGATAAGTCAAACAATTTTCTGAAGATTAAAACTCTTGCCAATTTGTATTGTCATGTTATGTTTGATTGATCTTGAAAAGTTTCTTTGAAAAATTAAAGAAAAGTGAGTTCAAGGTCAACAGGAAGCTCAAGATCATTAATTTTTCTCAGTTCTAATGCGCCCGAATATCCTGTATAAACTGTGAACCAAGGTCCAGTGTCGTAGTAGGAATTGGCACAAAAAAAGAATTCTCACTGCTCAAAGGTTATTAAATGCCGAACACAGGTCAAAAATTGCAACCCTCCTTCGCCAAGTGATGGCGTCTCAATATCAGTGAAAAAATATATCGAAGGGATGGTTATTAAACAAACACACGTTTAACTCTCGCAGCTTCCTTATACAAACCAAATCTATCTATCAAAATTAACTCTTTATAACTTACAGAACTGTTATGCAACATGCACTTTATGTTCACGTCATAGAAATAGAAATTTACCATTTCCCCGCAAGCACCTTATAGCGGGGTACAAGTTTCTCTAATGTTTTGCGTAAATCATATTATGACGTTATATATGAAAACAAAAATAACTTTTCTTATTTTATGAAATTTTGGCAAGCATAAAATAGAAGAAAATTGGCATTAAATTAAAGATTAAATAAACTTTTTAAAGTGCGTGACAATGCGTGATTGTGGGGAAACGGTATATGCGTGATTTTGCGTTAGAAATAGGAAGTGGTATATGCGTTAAAATGCGTGACTGCGGGGAAGGGGGTTAATAATATGTTCCATTGCAGGTCTGAGGCGGAAAGGGGGCTTGATAATGCTTAAAATACTCAATTTAATTGTTGAGCTCAATACCTGGGTTAATTTTTTTAAATATAAAAATACGCGTAACCAGGCGTCGGAACCTACAGGGGGGGGGGGTCTTAAAATGGTACACAAGATATGTTACTTATCATCGATCGGCGTCGGGATAGGACCATCATAGGGATGCTTAACCCCACCCCCACCCCTTATTTGCAAAGATATACATAATATATAGGCATAAATGAAAATTGGTTCAGCTAGCCCCCTTCAATCCCCCTTCTCTAAACTTAAATTCAAGTTACTTCTGACGCCTTTGCTTATTACAGAAGCGTATTAGTGCCACGTATTTTTTTAGGGACCAGGCAAAATTTATAACTGATGGTACCAGTACAAAACAAAATTCTCATTTTAAAAAGTGCGTGTCCCATGGCATTCCTATAAGAAATAAAAGTGTCCCATAAAAAAGTTACTGTCCCATGGTTATATCTTGGTGTTAGTGAGAATATTGGAACAAAACTCAAGAGTCTTTCAAATTTCATATATTTTCAACATCGATGATAAATGATTTTGTTTGTTCATTTTCATTTTTTGTAAAAATTTTCCATCAATTTGAAGATTTATGATTTTATGTTGCCATTTGTATCCTTCGTTTGAGTTTCAAAGATATGACTTTTTTTCATTTTCTTTTTTTGTAAATACATGCATAATTAATATTTTTCTACGTTTAAGTACTGTAACTCATTAAGAAAGTTTGTGTCCCATGGGTACTTAATGCTATAAATATTTTTGTCCCATGGTTTTCTTCGATGAAAAAAATAATTATCTCATGCCTGTTTGTACCGGTCCCATCATTGTGATAAATTTTGCCTGGTCCCTTAGATACGTTGGTAATTCCAACTTTTTTTTTGCTTGTCAAGTTTTTCGTAGAAATTTTTGTTCCTCTTTCCTTTCACTTAGCCCACTTTAACAAGACATGTTTAAATTTGCTTTCGACGCCAAAATATATGTATAATATTTTTCTTAAAAAGTGGAAAAGCGTTCAGGAGCTCGAGGGGACTGTTCCCTCCACTTTCAGGTGAAAAGTGGAGAGACCCCCCTCCTTCCACCTTCACCCAATTATTTTTATTATGCGAGTATCTCAATAAAACGACGGTAGTTGTGCTGCAAGTGTTAGTGATGGGGTTCTTAAAAATAATTTCAAATCATGGAAAAACAATATTCCGTCACTGTGCCAGAAATAAACCAGCAACCGTAGCCAAACAATTCGTCACGTGACTGAAACACAATGTTCGCGGGATAACATCTTGACAGAGGAACACGTGTTGGTGACAAGCGTCAAATGTCAACATTTTGAATTGATGTTGAGTGCATGAGGTAGGTGTTTTGTACAATCTTGATATACATCATGAGTGGTTACAAATATGTTAACATGGACGACAAAATTCTGTGACACATTGGGTTGCGGTTGTGGATGCGAAAAAGGAGGGGGGTGACCGCTCCCTAAATTTCCCAATGTCTTTTCGCTTTAGGTCTATGCTTCTTTCCCTCTCATTATATATTGAAATAAACATGAAGATTTGTAAAAATATTGTTCTTAGGCTTGGGACAAGCATTTTCAGTAAATCTGGGTACGTACGAAAAATAAAAAGTCTATAGGAAATAAGACTCGACTTTTCTCTAACCATTTCTCCTATCGCCATGTTAGGAATTCATTAGCAAATTTTTAAAATATGACACCACTGAATATGTCGAGGAATATCCCTAATTCATGGGGAAAAATGGGTACAAATTTTTCCAAATAATTTTTTTTTAAAAATTCAGAATATTTTTTGGCCTATAATTAAGGTTTATAATATACTGTATTATGTATTGAATCTTTTCTTTGAAACTTGCTTTCTGAAAAGTGGGGTGATGGTCAAAAGAAAAGCCAGTTTCAAAAAATTGTTGGTGAAGTTGAGTAGCTCCTGTCAGTATGAATCAGCATATATACTGAAGTATCTTGAATATTAATTTTGAAACTTTGCTTGCATGGTCAGTATGCTTTCTATAAGGTTTATGTATCTAGGGATTGACCTCATCAAAAGGCTATAATTGTATATTATTATATATCAGCATATATGTATAAGGTTTGATTAACAATATCTTGAATAGTATTTTTTATTTGAAACTGAGATAAACATAATTTTGTGAAAATTGAGATCAAGGTCAAAGGAAAGGTCAAGTTAAAAATCTGATTATGCTGTTGAATAGTGCTCTTCAATTTGTATCAACCTATAAAGTTTAATAAAAGAAATCTTATCAATGAATAATTTCTTTGAAATTTGCCCAAATTAATTAATGCAAAGTATTATGGAAGATAGACATGACAAATAATATATATGCAGTGACTATATTCATTCTTGGGCATAAGAATTGAAAATCTTAATACATTTAATTCAACTCCAGATATTAGCAGTATTGTATTTTTCCTATTTCTAATTTCCAGGTGAGACTCTGTAAGCATGCAGCCTCTGAGAGACCAGATTGAGGAGATGAGGGGTAACCAGGAGAGCCTGGCTTTCTGGCAGAGACGCAGGAGGTTCCTCTCCGTCCACTGGAACAAGTTCCCCCCGGAGGAGCTCAACAGTCTCTCCTACTGTTACAGCAGTGTCATGGTGTATAGCTGTCGCTACCCTCAGGCAATGATGAACCGCCTGTACGACCTGGCTATGGAAGTGGTCAGTGACCTTCAGAAGGAGAAAGAGGGCAAGGTCATTCCTCAGGAAATCAAGACAAAATGGGACGAGGCCATTTCTGAGCCACTGACGCTTGAAAGGGTCATGTTGAACATCGAAGAGACAGAGAGGTCAAGGTTATTGGATGATGAAGAGGAGAGCGAGGATTTTGTAGAGGAGGAACAGTCCGAGGAGGAGGAGAAGATGAGGAAAGATGGAGGAAAGGGAGGAATATCTAACAGTAAAATGTACATAGAGACAAGCACAAGTCCTACCATAGAAGTGGCAGCAGAGGAAGAAGATGCAGCAAATTACCCTTGCAATATGGAACAGCCTTCAATTAAAATTCCTAACCTGGTTCAAAATCCTCTTAGATTGCAGACAGAAAATCTGGCAAAGATTATGAATTTCTCACCGAGACAAACTAGCAGTGTTGAGTCACAGTGGAAGTTTAACGCTCCTCTATTTAACAAACAAACAAATTTAAAAAATGACCATCAGCCAGAAAGAAAATTCTCTTCCCCTAGAGACAATGGTGCCACCTCGAAGCCAAGTAGAGCAACCACTCCCCACCAGAACCCTTTGCTGCAGCAACAGAAATTTTCACAAACAGGTGAAAAACAGAGGCATCATTTGGGTGATACTTTATCAACAGCTTCAAAGTCCAATGCTCTTTTGCCAACACCTGTACACAAGGCATCCATAACAGCTGGAAAATGGAAACAGGAATACAATACAACTAGTTCTATGACCAAAAAGACTGAACTAATGCAGTGTCAAAGCCCCAATCATCCACTGAGTAATACCGGTAATTATAAGAGTAAACAAATGTTGGAAAAACAAAGTGGAAGCAGTACATGTACTGCTTATATTCAAGATCAAGCAACTGGATCAAAAAAAGCTAACACTTGGAGACAGACAGAAATAATGCCAACAAAACTTGCAGGTAGGAAGACCTCCACAATTCAGGTGGGTGAAGAGAAGGGAGAAAAACCTGAAAGTGTTGACACAAATGCTAAAATGGTGACATTTGACGAACAAACCAAGTACGAAAACAAGATGTCAGGAAAGAGAGTAAATGCAGCTTATAAGTCTGTTTGGATGGTGCATTCAAGCAATCCTTGTAATCGAAAAGATCAAAAAGATGACCTGCCTAGGAGGAAAAGATCCAATGATACAAAGACAGATGAATTGCAGAAATCATACACCAAGAAAGGTTTGCATCCTCAGATGTCATATGAAACTCTTGGCGGTAGAGAAGCTACCAAAAAGGGAAGAAATGACACCAGCTTCAAAGGACCCCAGAGGACATTATCTAACATAGATATCAATCCTGTTTTAGGAAGTTCAAGAGTTTTTTCCAATACCGGTACTCGCGAAAATTCCACCAGAGGACCTCAGAGAAGAGGAGATACAACATCCAGGGTGATATACTCCTCCAACTTCACCAAACCACCTCCACCTCTGCCAGCCAGGAACAAAATGGATGAAAAATACAAAGGTCAGGTGAGCAGCAGACAAGCTCCAGGGAGTTATCCCAAGAGTTACCTCCCCCAGTCTCAGGAAAACCCGAAAAATCCTAAAGCCACAGACAGGGGTGATAAACCCAGAAGCGCAGAAAATGCGCTCAGGTCCAGTCATGGGTCAACAGGCAGTAAGCCAAATAATTCAATTTTCAAAAATTTCCTTCAAGGTCTTCTGCAGAAAGCCAAAAGAAGCAACTGACTGTTGATTTTTTACACCAGTTTTTTTTTTATTTTAACAGTTTATATGTTTAAGACTACAAGCATTGTGTTTCTGTCAAGGGAATGCACATGAAAACACCAGGTGCACCTTAAAGTTTCATTACATTCCTTTCTTTGTTTTAATTTCTTTGTTTGCTTAATGACTAAAAAAGACATTAAGGAGATACCCTGGTGTTTGATACTTTATTTTCATAAATCTAGTGCACCATCATTGTTGATATTGTTTATAGGCATATTTTGAGATGTATAGGTTACTACCATCTTCATTTGATATACAGGTACCAATTCTTTTTTACATTTTTTATATTAAGGCAGAGACATGCACAATTTAATTACAAGTGTTATTTTTTGTTAACAATTTTATGTCAGGTAGAATTTTATATTTAGTACCAAGATTATGGTACAATTTCTTTGTTTTATTTTGTGTCATGTTATTTCGATATTTAAGAAAACTATAAGTAAATTTGCAAAGAAATTGCCATATTTCCTGTGTTTTACATTATCATGAACCTTAAGTTAACATGTTCATCATTTACCCTTTTGGATCCTATCAATTTTATCTGATGCTTAGTAATGAATATGACTTGTATTTCCAATATTTCATTCTTCACTGTTTAAAATACAGTCATCGTGAGCATATTAAAAAGACATGTTTCTTTTATTTCAGTGATTCCATCACTTTAATTATTTTGAATTTAATATCAATTTTCCAATCTACAAATGGGAACTTTTTATAAGCTTGCATGACATTGAGGTTTTGAGTAAATGGATGAAAAAATTATTCAGTGGCTGGTATAATCATTTATGAGACAAAGGGGTAAACATCGGATAAATATTGTACAAATTGATCGTTAATGAAAAATTTTATCAAAAGTATAAGTTTTGTAAAATTACATTTATTAGACAAGTCTTGCTTTCTGCAAAAATTGACAAATCTGCATCTAGATATGAACAATATTCACTTGAGAAATGAGTTTCATTTTCATGTCAATTATGTCAATGACACGCATGAATAACAATGTACATGTACCACAATTCTGAATCACAAGATGAAGTAAAGCAGAAGAATGGATCTGCTGATCTTTGTAATAATGAAATAGCCATCTATTCTGTCCATCGATGTACACACTGAGCATTGGTACATACGTAGTACAGTCGCATCCCTTCCTACAATAGTGAAAAAGTATGTTACTATACAGTTTTTAAAATTTTAAACTAAATGCCCATTGGCTGTAATGCTTTCCTGAATTAGTTTGACCATCAGATTTTTCTACTATACTTACTATGTTAAAACTTTGATAACATATTACCCATATCTATCCCTAGGGATAATTATGATTTGAACAAACTTGAATCCATGTTACCTGAGGAGGCTTCCACATAACTGATTAATTGTGACCTTGTTTTTCTCCAATTTTTTAAAGTATTTTCCTATGTAAAATGGTAATGCCCATTGTGGCTCACTCTACCCTACTCCTAGGGTCATGACTTGAACAACTTGAATCTACACTATCTACATAGTAATGACTTTGCTATTTCGTAAATATTCAAATGTTTGTTGTCCATTGAAGCACCACCAATCTAAATAAGTTTTTCCTAAGGTCATGATTTTAATAATTTTGAATCTACACTATCTGTAGATGCATCCATATACATGTACACTGTTACATAAATTATGGCTTTACTGTTCTAGAGAATCAGATTAAAGGATTTTCCCTATGTCACTTTGATTGCCCACTGTGGTCCCAACAATCACCAAGATAAAATAGTGAAAAGGTTAATGATTCATTACAACAATAATGACAAAAGACCAAAAGAGCTAGTTTCACTTTAATATGTACTGAGCAGATTTAATCTATCTGAAAATGACAGGACCAAAAAAGGAATAGGTGAACCTTGCAGATAAAAAGTTGAAGTAAGCATTTGAGAAAAATAAATGTTCTCTCCTCATACAAAATTAACGTAATTAGAATCTGCCGGAAAATCAAGGGTCGTACAACTTAAATCTGTTTACTAATGTACCACTTGAATTCTAAAATGGCACGTGCATACAATGTAGGGTTTACAATTATAATCGAATTTTAAGTAAAAGCAATTCTTAGAATCAACATATCTTAACTCTCTGGTAAATTAATAATAGTTAACATATTAGTCTGCATTCAGACGAATTTAACATGATTAAGTACAAATGCTGACGTTTTGTGTATTGGGGTGCAGGAAAGGAATTGAAAATCCACCAAATCATACGTCATCGCAACAAAATGTCAAACAAAATATCTTTCTGCAGTTCCAATACAATTTGAATTTTAAATAGCAATAATTTTTTATATGTAATAAGTGCATTTTTATGTTGAGTTTACACTGATTTTTTTTCTTTGAAAGCCATGGAGATACCAGAAATTATAGCATGTGTCAACAAACCTCGTTACCTGTAGGGTAGAACCTTCGCGAGCCCCACGTGAATGTCACCGAGATCCTGTTTCTTCTTCATCCAATGATTATATTAATCTCTCAACAAAATTTTTGTCAGGACAGTTGCTTTTTAATTTCAAGCCCTATTTTTGGTTTTTCGTTTTGGGCGACTTTGTCAATGTAGCAGGCCTACCGGGCTTCCCTCTCATACCATGCTGCTTTGTTTAGCATGGAATGTGGAACCTCGAACACGTTGCAATGTATATATTTATGGACCATAATTAATTATTAATTTGAATGAAATAATCAGAATTATTTACTTATGAAAATTGTAATTTTCTGAAAGTGTATACATTTATGAGTTTGACAAAAAATTCCAAATCCTACAAGAAAATTTTAACAAGTGTGTTTTTGAAGAGATGCCCCGTATTGTCACTTTAAGTTTTAAAGATGTAGACTGGTTACAGGTAGATAGTATGTTTCTTAAAAAGTAATAATAATAAATATTTACATTCTGAGAGCAGGTCCTCTGTAATCTGATTGATAGTTTAGACACAAATGCATGAGAGGGGATATATTCCCTTGTTGGGACATTCTTATTGGACAGATAAACATTTCAATGTAGACAATGTACACATAATGAACAACTCCACAGCTTAAATTTATCAGTGAGAATGAGTATCTCCTTGATTTCAGTGTAGAAATTGTGACTACCAAGAAGAAGCCACCAATCCATGTATATATGTCAACAAAATCACCCATGAAGTTGAGTAAGTAGATTAGTTTCCCTAGGTAGTATAAATAAAAATACTGTTAAAATCTTCAAAAAATAAACTCCAAAAATATGCTAATAATTTAAATGTTCCATCATAAAGGTATGTCACTTAAGACACTGATTATATTTTCTTCTATTCAAGATTTTAACTCCAACTATAGCATTACACTAAGTAACCAAATCCTGTTTAATACGGTCCTTCATGAGTAAGAGAATATTCTACCTCACCAGCTAGATTAGAACTTGTATTTACTATTTTTTATGTTGTTTTATGCAGATACTTACTTCCTTGACATTTTCTGTTTCAGTGAGTTGACCCAGATTATAGGAGATGTGATAGCGGATCCCACCTTACCTCGGACAGAAGACCATCCTTGTCCAAAATGTGCCCACAAAGAGTCAGTCTTCTTCCAATCCCACAGTACCAAAGCTGAGGTATTTAACTGATAGCAATTGTTCGTTACTAATCAATTATCCTGTTGGCCATAACTCACTGGCCTCCTTTATAATTTCATTCAAGAAATAACTGTGTAGTCACTCATCAATAGCCCCAATACTGTTAAAACTTTGAGTACAAAGTCTCTCAAGGAGACGCAATTTGGTGAGTGTTTTTTTACATGCATTGTATTTAGAAGAGAACAAAGTTTAATATTTCTACTGCACCTAGGTGCGACTTTTTGCACATGTTGAAAAAATAACGCATTTGAGAAAAAAGTCTGAGAAAATAGCTTAATCAAGCTATTCTGAATAGCTTAATAAAGCTATATAGCTAAATCAAGCTATATAGCTTAATCAAGAGATTGTGCCGGACCTGACAATTTGCAGCCATATTGCCGCTTTAAAGATTCTTTATCATGTTTATGATTCTTGCAAACTTCAATTCCTACTTACAGCATACAACAATATTCTGTTTTCTTTGTCTTCTTTAGGGTACAGCATATTGTTACTGAAAGATTTAAAAAAAAAAAAAAAAAACTGATAATGCATGAAACTGAAAGTTGATGTTTCTTAATATTTCTTTTTTCAAAAAGCAGTAAACTTTCATACCATTCTTTACAAAACTTAATTCCAACAAAACCTGGCCCATCGTCATGAGTTTCATATAGATCCATGTTTTATTTCTCTGGTGTCCGTTTACACGTCGAAAATCGAAAAAAGCTGAAAATTACTGCCACTTGTGCAATTGATCAATATTATTAGCTAAGTCGTACAAGGAAATATTCGTTCGGTTATTCTTTTTTTGTTTTTTATCTATAAGATAATTTTTCATAGGGGTCGGATAATACCTATACCCCTTATTCTAAATTATACAAATGATAAAAAGAATTTAATTAGTATTACTAAAACAAAAGAGAAGTTCTTCTTTTTTTCATGGTTTAAGCGGCTCAAAAGATGATCTGGTGACTCAACCTGCTGAACGAATACCGGTACTGGAATTTGATCTTAAACTGCGTCTTTAAACACATTTGTTGAAGAAAGCGGAAATAACTGTTAGGTGCATAATAGATAAGAATTGCTGAAAATGGCGACGGAGCGATATGACATCGTTGTTTTTGGAGCCAGTGGCTTCACTGGTCAGTTCGTTGTGGAGGAGGTAGCAAAGGTAGCCCCAGGGCAGAACCTGACCTGGGCGGTGTCCGGGCGATCCATGGAAAAGATACAAAAAGTCCTCGATAAAGCCTCCAAAAGGACAGGTGATGCATATTGTTCTTTCTACTTTTCGTGCATAATGTTATGCCTTTCAACTGATTTTGTTTAAAATTATCCATATTCGGGAGCCAACTTTTTTCCAAATGAATACATACATGTACATGTATATTCATTAAAATTAAGATTTCTGCATGAACTTGATGAAAATGTAGGTGCCCTATAATAATCTTTCATTCATTTGTCTCGTTGTCTATCCTTCAGCCTTTTAATCGAATGCAATAACCAAAATATATCGCTTATACATGTAGCTTCTAGCTTGCTACTAGTCTGAAATATCTGACATTTTCAGGCTTTTAACGATTTTCATATTTTATGTGCCAGGAAACATCAGAACCGGCGCCATAAGGAAAACTGGAAATTTCGCTGTCTCTAACTGGAGCCTATTTTCAACATGCTCAATACTTGCAAACAGAATTAAATGCCGAACTTACAATTTATCAATAGCAAAATGCCTCTAGTAGACTAGTACTCACCAAAATCATGAAAAGAAAATATCACTCCACATTTCCATACACATCTTTGGGATTTTAAAATGCACGAAATGTCTACAAAACTCAACGGTATGATAAAAATGTTTTAACCGAATTGTATATTTTTTATGAACATACAATAAAAACGATGTTGATGAGTTCTTAAGGCATTGTACCATTGATAAATTGAGAATTCAGCATTCAGTTCGATTCCCAAGTATCTAATATAAACCCGAGAATGCCGCCTCCAGGTGATGGCAGCAAATTGCCGAATTCCCAGTTTTAGTAATGGCGCCAGTTCTGACGTTTTCCTGGCATGTAAAATATATTAAAATCGTAAAAAAAAAAAAAAGCCTGAAAAACGTCAGATATTTCGGACTAGCTTGCTTCATGAATTGCCTGGAGTGTGGTTGTTGGAAGACTGCATAGAATTTTTGGTCTCTTGATCAAAGCCTACGGTCAAGGTTAAAGCACAAATTAACAAATATGACTGTAGGGAGAGGAGAAAAATGTAGTGGACCAGCCTGGGATTTGAACCCAGGCCTCTTGAAACTCCATTCAGGTGCTCTACAAACTGAGCTATCTGTCCATCAGTGATCAAGCTCATCTGACCAATATATTCCTCCCTCTTTAAAGGTCTTTGGCCCCCAAAGGCATTAACCCAGGCTTATCCCTAGCAGGCCTTTCACCTGTCAGTTCAAGTGCTTGCACTGCACCAAATGTAACAGGAGAGGAGAAAAATGCAGCAGACCAGAACGGGAGTCAAACCTGGGCCCCCTGAATCTCCGGTCAGGTGTTCTACCAACTTAAATTAAGCTATCAATCTGGTTTCTTTCTAGAAACCCCTCTGACTGTGATATTGACTATTATTATGCACAATTTATAATTTTTGGACTTTGTATAATTTATAGATTTATTTTTTAAGTACTTTTAAAAACATCTCCTTGAGTAAAAGTGAAGACTTTTAATTTACTAGTACTTATTTCTCACCTAATCCAAGTGATTTATTTTTATTAGTAACTCTAAAAATTGTATAAACTAAGAGGTACATTTACACAACAGATGCAGAGCACTTTATCCACTTCAGTAATGCAGATTTTGACTTGAAAGTTAATTTTCTTTAAATTATTATTTTTTAATTTTAATCTTTGAGACCACTTACTAACAAATGTCAAGGTCTCAAGGTCAAGATCATTAATATAAGAATTACTATAGAGCTCTTTGTGACCATCTCAGTTTTCTGGAGCTTTTCAATTGATCAACAGATCTAATGTAACATCACTGCATCATGTCATTATAAGCATGATGATGAGATTTTAAAGTAATCTGGAAGTGCTTCATTGCTCCCCAAATTGGCAGGAATTCAAATAATGTATGTCTTGCTGAACCATGCCCTAGCTTTAGATATAAGCATCATGAATCACAGGCTAGATACATATCAGCCTGATCAAGATGAAAGGGAACACATGCATGAAACATTTAACAAACGTGTAAAACATCCTTATTTCAGTGTAAATGCAAGAGCAGACTGACTTTCTCTGAGAAACTAATAAAATATTATAATTTTATATGATGTGTATATATACCAGTTCTAGTTAAATATGAATTTAACAAATCACTTTCAAATCATGTTTAATTTTTCATTAGAAAAAAAATTAAATTATTATTCATTTAGTTTTTACATAATTTGATTTTATAAAATTTCAGTTAATAAATTGAATATTTATAGATATGAAAATATATAAATACACTACATATAAATTGATGAAAAAAGATGAAAATTATAATCATTTTATTTACACATAACAAATATTGAATTACTATTTATAAATAGTATACAAATGGTACGAATACTGTAATGACTGTTTTATTCTGTAATTATAACAAGTTCAACCTTTTTTAGGAGTTGACTTGGAGTCTATCCCTATCATAATAGCGGACACATCCAATGAGGAATCTCTTCTACAGATGGCTAAGCAGGCCAGACTGGTCCTGAACTGTGTGGGCCCAGTAAGTACAGAAATTACATGATGGCTTTTGCATCTATGCAAGGCAAGGGTTTCCGATCCAAAATCTGCTCTATATAATTCGGATCAGAAACCCTTGGCTAGTGAAGATGTAGCTTTTGTTGATCATGTTGATAAAAGACAATGTCAGAGAGCAGCTATAAACAAATATAATTCTACAAAGAAAAAAATAATTTTGCATATACACATAATTTTTGCTCTTGAATTTTATAAATTGCACATTGTTTGGTTGTATTTGTAAAGTAAAAAAAAAAAAAGACCAAAACCAGTGGCATGAAATTACCTCAGTAAGCATATGTGGAAAATGTTTTTTTTTTCCAAAGAATTTTGAGCTCTCAGACAGAGAAATACAGGTTTATTTTAGATGTTGTGATGGATGATTGTGAGATGAACAAAGAAGTTGTTTTACCCCTACATTGTAAAAATAGAATGGGATTGGTTATTGATTTATTCATAGCATCAAGATTGATTGTCATGTAATTAGAGGAAATTAAATTGTGATATGTGTGTAGTCCCGATTTAAAAATACACAAACACAGTAAGAGATTTCCAGGCTTATGTAGCATAGATCTGGCACATATTCACTCACATTTCTGGCGCCTCAAGTCAAGTCTTAACTCTGTTTCTAATAAGGAATGTTTAATATATATGAAATTGCATAAATCAGAGGATTTTTAAAGTCTAACTGCTAATTTCCAATATTTTAGGAAACCCTCTGCATATAGTGTAGCATATACGCAGAAAAAGAGAGAATCACTCAATTTAATATGGGAAGAAATACCCATGAAGAAATGTGGTCACCCCATAAAGGATTGAATAAAATTAAGAGAGTTCCCTTGGAAGATAACAGAATATTATACAAATTTAGCTAAAAACAAATACATGTTTATAGTAAATGTGAAACTTATGTTATATCCTTGGAGTCAGTGTCGATGACAGGTTTAAGTTTTGAAGGATTTTTCAAGCATTTCTATGCCATATGTTGATCAAAGAAAATGGATGATGATTGTAGAAGTTTATAGTATGTTTCTTTGTATTATTTTAGTTGCAAATGCTGCATTTTCAGCCAAATAATGACTATTCTAATACCGGTACTTCTAGAAGAAATTAAAGTTTTTGAAGCAGGGCTGATTTCCTATCATGCAACCACTTGTCCATTTTGACTTATACATCTTTTTTTATAGTATCGTTTTTATGGAGAACAAGTGGTAAAAGCCTGTGTTGAGGGTGGAGCACATCACCTGGACATAAGTGGAGAACCTGCAGTAAGTAAAGTATTGGTAAAGTGAAACAAGCACCTGTTGTAAGTAAAATAAGTATTGGTAAAGTGAAACTAGCACCTGTAGTAATTAAGTAAAGTATTGGTAAAGTGGAACTAGCACCTGTAGTAATTAAGTAAAGTATTGATAAAGTGAAACAAGCACCTGTACTTAGTAAGTAAAGTAAACTGTATTGGTAAAGTGAAACAAGCACCTGTAGTAAGCAAAGTATTGGTAAAGTGAAACTAGCACCTGTAGTAATTAAGTAAAGTATTAAAGTGAAACAAGCACCTGTAGTTAGTAAAGTACAGGTAAAGTGAAACAAGCACCTGTAGTAAGTAAAGTATTGGTAAAGTGAAACAAGCACCTGTAGTAAGTAAAGTATTGGTTAAATGAAACAAGCAACTGTCAGAACATGCTGCAAGTTATTATATTCAGTCATCAACGTGTTAAGTTTTTTTTTTTTGCAACAGTACATAGAGAAGATGCAGTTAAAGTACAATGGGGAAGCACAGAAGAGTGGTGTTTTTGTCATTAGTGCCTGTGGTTTTGATAGCATCCCTGCTGAATCTGGCATTCTGTTTGCCAAGAACAAATTTGAAGGTTTGAATAAATTATTTGAAAAATATGCATTCAGATTTTGAAATACGTTTTGAAGAAATACCTGCTTGAAGTAAGGAATTCATCTCAGTTAAAATTTTCATCATTGAATATTTAGATGTGTAAATACATGAATACATACAGTAGAACAAAGTGAAATACGTCATTTATTTAAAAGAATATAAATTTCATGAATATATTGAATTTGTTGTCATGTTTTGTACATCCAGGTCAAATTTAATACATCCACTATTTTGTTAAGGTCAAATCAATGCCATAGAAAGTTACCTGGAGATTCATTCTGGTCCTCATGGAATGGCAGTGAACAATGGAACTCTGGAGTCGGCCATTTATGGATTTCTTCATGAAGGAGAACTGAAGTCTATCAGAAAGTCCTTGTTTCCAGAACCACTTCCTCCGGCCAAATATAAACTCCCTAAACGGTATGTGTTACTTTCCTATTCAATGTACAAACTCCCTTCATGGCATGTGTGCAGGCTTTCCTATTCAACAGGTCCGAGAGAATACTCGAAATCGGGTATTATCCGTGAAATCGCGTATAATACTCGATATTAGGGTATCGTTGAATCCGCGAAATCGGGTATTCCGTGCAACTTTGAATTCTATAAAAACTAAAGAATAAAGCAACAGCGCATTATGCTAGTAACTGTTACTTGTACATCAGTATCTTGTGGATTTATTTTTATTAAACCTTATTCATAAGGTTGTCAAATAAGTTTAAAATCACGAACACTACTGGGGTAACAAAGAGGACACAATGACGTTATTATTTTTCAATATAATTTCTAAAAACAAATAACTACACTTCGTTTGTCTTTATTTCCCATTAAAGTATTCCATATACTCAATTTTCTAATTTGTGCACTATTCACAAAATGTCAAATTTTAAAGAAATTAAACGACTAACGCCGTGTTATGTATTTTTACTGAAAAATGTATGGCGTCCCTTTCTCGTGAAATATAAATTACTCCTAACAGTTAGAGAGTACAGTATAAGCGAGTCATTATTGTATATCTCTGCAATAATAGAATACCAACATTATTATAAAGAAGAAAGTAAAATAAGATGAAATAAATACCCACAGGAAAACAGTTTGAAAATAGCTAACTGAAGGTAAGTATCTCTTTTTTTTTTTGTCAATTTAGCATGAAATTTTTATTCAAAGACACCGTAAATTTTTTTGGTTGCATTTTAGTCGATACAAGATATACTATTTTACCTTTATTTTATGCATTTGTGTGAAAATTGAGAGTGAGAAGTCATATGAACAGGATTTTCTTGTTTTTGTTTTTTTTTGGGGGGAGGGGTATAAATAAAAGTCAAATGTGTACATCTTTTCATGAAGTTAAAATACATTGAATTTCTCAATATAGATCGAGGTACAGTCATATTGAAATATGAATTACATTGTCAAGTTTTCACATTTCTTATAGTTTTTACATTTATGAACATGTTAATGAACAAACTGAAATAATGGAGTGTTCAATTGCCTTGGAAACTCTTGTCTTACTTTTTGGAAATATAATTCCTCATCGGACATTAAAATTTCATAAAAATCGCAGTCACTTCCTATCTTTATTATACTATTTGATAGACAGGGTAAATTTTACCTCTTTACCTTCTATATTTTTTTTTATATCGCTATCTTATACCTCATTATGATATGCTAATACAACGCACTATCTGATTGGTTCTAGACAATATGTCACAGTTTTCTTTTAGTTATTTTATCTA
>PRKT01000620.1:161732-177108 GCA_003671525.1 Saccostrea glomerata | reverse complement strand
CCCCCCCCCCCCCCCCCCCCTTTGAAGTCACCAAGAAATGTTCTCTCATAAGCTAAATTCCTGAAAGTATCACTGTCTCTGCTAAAATGTTGAAGACATGTTCTGCAAAAATGTTTGAATGATAAATAAAAAAGAAAAGATTTTCAAATAAAGAGAAAGAGGGTTCTTTTAGCAGAAATTTTAGACATTTTTATCATTACATTATTTATACATTCATAAATAAATTTGATTTTATGCACAAGATGAATGTGAAAGTAATTAATGACACATAATTAGATACGATAGACAATCCCTTGTTTATACATGGCATCATACAATGTATCTGGTGTGTGAAATGTGATTCCGTATAATTTGATTTATTTACAAATTGTTCATGTTTGTCGTGTTGATGTGGAATTATTATAAATTCCCATATTCTGATACTTTACAATTCTGTTGTGTTGGGAATGAACATTAGGAAGATGCATCTACTTTCAACATAAGGAAAAATATAAAGCAAATCGAACGCCTTTTTGTGTGCAGATCATGAAATGTACTGAGCTCCACTGGTATTTGTTGTCCCTAGCGCATTAATCTTGACGCCCAAATTCTTACTTGGCTAGTGATACCTTTAGAAAACGTGTGTATCTAGATGAAAGTCAACTCTGCAACATGCGCCATCCCATTGTTTAAGTTTTATTAGGTGATTACACCTCCTATACACGATTTCGCAGATTCAACGATACCCTAATATCGAGTATTTTACACGATTTCACGGATAATACCCGATTTCGAGTATTCTCTCCGACCTGTTCAATGTACAAACTCCCTGTAGATTTTTATATGTGAATTTATTTTTTTCTGATTTAGAGGGATGTTATTCACGAATGATGTTAACAAGAAATGGACCGCCCCCTTCCTCGGGAGTGACAAGTCTGTAGTTTATAGATCACAACGGTTTAACTTTGCCGAGAGGAAAGAAAAACCTGTAAGAAACATTTTTTTTAGAAAATATACCATATTTAAAGCAACTCTCATATTGATGATTACTGTAGACTAGTGGTTTGAATTCATTATGCCCCCTTTCGAAGAAGGGAGGGCATATTGCTTTGCTACTGTCAGTCAGTCTGTCGGTCCATTTAGTTTCCATTCATTTTCTTCACAACTAACTAAGTACAGATTTATCAGATGAATATCTAGGTCCAGTTCTGTTTTGGGTACGATCGTACCATTTTTGACCAATTATTTGCAGTTTCTGTTCATTTGGTATACAGATTTATCAGCTGAATATCTAGGTCAAGATCTGTTTAGAGTACAATTGCACCTTTTTGTCAGAGTTATGCCCCTTGAACTTAAAAAAAATTCCAATTATTTACAGTCTCTGTTCATTTTCTTTGCAGAGGTTGCACATATTGAAATGAAATTTGGTATACAGATTTATCAGCGGAACATCTAGGTCAAGTTCTGTTTTGGGTACAATTACACCATTTTTGTCAGAGTTATGCCCCTTGAACTTAAAAAAAAATGTCAATTATTTACAGTTTCTGTTCATTTTCTTTGCAGAGGTTGCACATATTGAAATGAAATTTGGTATACAGATTTATCAGCTGAACATCTAGGTCAAGTTCTGTTTTGGGTACAATTTCACTATTTTTGTCAGAGTTATGCCCCTTGAACTTAAAAAAAAATGTCAATTATTTACAGTTTCTGTTCATTTTTTTTTGCAGAGGTTGCACATATTGAAATGAAATACAAATAGTTCAATCAATTTGGGACATTTTTTTGCCTTTACAGATTCAGTATCAGCCCTATATCTGCTACAACAGTCTGTTTACCGTGTTTGGATTAATCTGGTTCGGACTGATGTTTTTTGTCATGAGTAAATTCAGTTTTACCAGAAAACTCTTCCTCCAAGTAAGTAAGAAAGTGCTTCATAAAATCCTTTATACTTTTCATACTGCTTTCCCTGCATTAAGAAAAAGTTTTGATGTTAAAAAGAATTTTTGGATCATGAAGAGCTCATTTTTAGAAATATTTAGTTAGACATGATACTGTATTTACAATAAAAATAATTGTAATGTATACATCATGATGCAGCATAATGAAATTGGGATTTGTTATGATGTCTAGCTAAGAAGATTGACTTTTATGAAATCTTTATATGCATAAAATATTAGTTACTGTGGGAGGGTAGGGCCACAAGGTGGAAAAAATGAGCAATGTAGGAAAGATATTATGCCAAATTTTTTTCAGAGAGAAAGTTTCCTTTAGCTTAAATATACTTGTACCCATACTTTAGTGGGTACATTTTCTCTGAAATATATGTGCACTAAATTGTCTGTTTTACAGTTTTTAATTTGTTTCTGTTTTTCAGTATTCTTCATTTTTTACTGGTGGATTATTTAAACCTGAAGGACCTTCCTTGAAGCAGGTTAGAATTCTTCTAGAAATATTCTGATGTTTATGTTGTTTGCAACCGACTACACTAGCTGCAGATCTGTATATCATCTGCCTTTACGTCCATGATTCTAGACACATTTTTTAACAATTCTGTATATTTTATACACCTCCTAACCCTTTCTAATTGTCTCTACAAACAAAAATTCGCTTGAATTAGAATTTTCTGCAATCCCCCAGACAAATCAAGCCAGTTTATCGCTTGTAGAGGCGACTATAAAGGGTTTAGAGGAGGATGAAATATACAGATTGGTTTAAGAATGTGTCTGTAATTAGAGGGTGAAATATAGATGATTTACCAAAGTTGGAAAGTGGAGAAATTTTCCCAGTGTGTGAAAGAAATTGCGCTGTAAATTGCACATTTTTTGCATTATCGGATCTCTAGCGTTATGGTGAAAGACTAATATATAAAACTGTAATGTAACAGTTTTTCAGCTATTCACTACACATGAGATATGCATTGTTAATTGTAATATTTTCTCATTAGTATAAAGATTTGAATCCTTGTCAACGAAGTGAAAGGAATTGAAATATGAATATATATTTTCAGGTCTTTCAAAATCTGGTACTAGTCAGTGCTTTTAACTGACCGAAATCATGATTGTACAAACTAAAATATTTGATTGAAGAAATTGATAACATACATGTATTTAATAAAAATCCCTTACAACAAGATACCTTCCCTTTCTGTCAACAGATTGAGACGTGTAGTTTCTCCATGACATTTGTCTCCAAAGGCTGGAAGAACAAGTCAGAAGAAGATCCACAGTCACCGCCCGACACAGTGAAAATCACCAAAGTAACAGGCCCAGGTGAGTGGTGTAACAGCCTAATTATATAGTGTCATGTTTGTGTTGAACTCTTCATGTCAATTAATATCTATTGTATATTAATTCTTGAGGCATTAGAGAACCATGATCTTAGCTGTAATATTTTGGAGATCAAATTGTATTTATCAAGATGAAACATTTTACAGAGGTTGGGTATGTGACCACGCCTATCTGTATGGTACAAGCTGCTATCGTAGTGTTGAAGGAGACAGATAAACTCCCAGGAAAGTAAGTCATAATTGGTTGTATGGTACTTATTAAAAAAAACATATGAATATTCACTCTGATACATACATGTAATACAAAAGAATTCTGGAATACTTTAGTTTCATCCTCATCTGTGTTTACAAATTTATTCATTCCTTTTGGCCTTAGATTTCCATCTTGCCCTGAATAAGAGAAAATTTAATTTAACTTCATTATAACATGCAAGTGGAAATTTTAGAGAGATGTAAATTTAGCAATTTTTCCTTAAAAACTTGTATTTTATTTTTATCGAGAAATAATTTTAACGATTTTAAAATGCTCACTAAAGAAGGTACATGTACATGTATTACAATTACTACACAAATAATTTTTAGCGATATTAAATTTTAGCGATCACAGCAACTTCACTAAAAATGTGAATTCCTTATATCAAGATTTGTGTATTTTCTTGACCCTAGAGGTGGAGTGCTTGCCCCCGGCGCCGCCTTCCAGAACACCACCCTGGTCCAGAGACTGTCAGAGAACAACATGAAGTTCCAGGAATTGGACGATTAAGAACTGTAGCAGCTTCCTTGTGCCATTTAAACAATATTAATGCGCTGCTTTGTTGATTTTATTGGGACAGGTGCTTCTTTTTTTATACGAAGGCATTGGTTCAGTCACACAAATGTAATATCTTTGAATTATTAGGCAAAATATTAGACATTTAATTTATCAACTCACTTGTTAGTGTATTTTATGTCTCTATTTTGGATGGTGAAATGCAAAAAAATCCATACAGATATACAGTGTACTGTATAATTTTTTTTTTTTTATTAATATATGTTAAATTATTCCTGGATAAAATTACTTCAATTGTAATATATATGTACATGTAATGAAATCATGATGTATTTTTGTTCCCTTTAGCTCTCTGTTTTTTGATGATTAGAAAATATACCAAAGCATGTGTACCTATAAACCTTACATATACATTTACATGACTTCAAATGTTCTATGTATTGTCATGCAGGGTGGTGGAAAACATTATGATCATAATTTTACATCAACATGATCAATATTAAAGATGGGTGATGCATAAACTGCACGAAGGTGAATTGGGAGCAAATTAATTCTAATAATATCAAGAAGAATATTGAGCATCATGCATTTTTTTCAATTCTTCTTTTTATATTTTTAATTTTTTCATTTTGCTTATCGTTATTTTCATTTACATGTTCTACAATTTCAGTTTCATGTACTTTTACAAATACATTAATTCCATAGTGTTTTCTATAATGAAAAAGTTGGGGCAAGTGCTTAGAAAAGAAAGTTTCTAATAAATGTACATTAATTGTGTTAATCTAATAATAAAGCTGAATACTCATGTTTGAAATCCAAACTTTTGCTGATCAAAAACTTGTATGTATTTTAAAACCCAATTGTTCAAGATTGATGAAAGAATTTACTTATACATACTAATAATGGATATACATGTACATGTATAGGAAGAACAGTTTTTAATCTGGATTTTGTGGTTTGACTGTTTATTGTTAAAATTCTGGTTTAACACAAAGCGTTAAAGCCTCCCCTGGTTGCCAGCATCAAATTTTGATTTGTGTATATTGCAACTACAATGTATTTTGTGTCAATAACATTGCATGAATTATTTATTTATTTTTTTTCTTTCTTCAATAAATTGTTATGCTTATTTTTGCAAAGATATACAATTGTTAACATAACTATACTTTCAGCTGAAAATAATAAATTATTCTGCATTTCTTTTTTCTTTTTTTTTTTTTGGAGGGGGTAGGTGGCTCCTCATGTAATTTCAAATGTTTCCATTGAATGGTGGCCATGGCAGATATAGCTCAGTTGAGAGAGCATCTGAATGGAGATTCAGGGGATTCCATGTTTGAATTCTTGTCTGGTCTGTCCAATTATTCATTCCAGGATCATTTTAAGGCATTCCACATAAGAATAATTTAAGTCATGAAATTGACAGATGAAAGACTTGTGAGAGGAGAGTTTGAGTTGGTGTCTTTGAGTTCAATATTCAGGGGCCTGCATGGCAACTGGGTCCATATAATCGGAAATCCAGGTCTGGTTAATTTTCTCGTTTCTGATTACAATATGTATATATTTATAATCATTCATCTGTACCATGCTACAATATAATACAATAAAATGTCTTGTGCAATTATTTTAGTAAAGTGCGATGAAGCCCTGCACTGTATCTGAAAAAGAAGAATAACTAGAGCCGAGCTCGTTGCAAAGCAACGAATAGGTCTTCCGTTGGAGCTACGGATAAGAAGACGTAACCTTGAGTCTAGGTCAAGCCACATTCTAAAGTTCTACAAGTGAAAATTTAAACCTTTTAAGAGAAGCAACTTGCAATGTTTAGCTAGGAAAAAGACTGTAAAGGAATATATGTGACCTTGAACTTTCCAAGTGACCTTGAACTCTCCAAATGACCTTGATCTAAGCAATGACTAGCTCTCGTTATAAAAATATTATCCATGTGTTACCGTCTGGAAAATTTCAAACATTTTATTTAGATATTCTTTCTGTCCATGCATCCAACCAAAAACATCTTATCCTTGGGGACTTTGAACTCGAGTCAAGGTCACGTCCCACCCTGCATTATATCAGCAATGTTTCACTAATAGAAAAATGGTAGCGAATTTACAGTTTCACTGTCACTAATCTTGACTCGTCCAAATGACTGGATATGTTCAGCCATGAGTTTTTTTCTGACTATAATCGAGGCAAAATGATTCATTGGGTTCAACACAATGTCGAGACTATAGCTCTACTTGTTTGTACTTATAACAAAGGAAGAGAAAACTAGCCATTGCCATCAGACCAAAACTGTAGAAGGAGTAGCGTTTTAAAGGAATTTCACATAAATTTCTATTTTGTGTAATCATGACAACACCGTTCATCGAAATCAAAAACGATGCAGTTAATTATGTATCACATTGAAGTCTACTTGTGTGTCCAGTTATATTGAAATCAAACTAAAACTGTAGGAGGAATAACATTTTTAAGGAATTATATACAGAAATTTCTATTTTTAGTAACCATGGCAACACCGTTCATCGAAATCAAAAACGGATGCACGATATTTTGTATCTTAGTGAAGGCTACTTATGTGCCAAGCAATATTGAATTCAGACAAAAACTGTTGAAGACGTCGCATTTTAAAGCATTCAAAAACCGATGCACTATACTATGTATCTTAGAGATGTGTACTTGTGTGCCAAGTTATATTGAAATCAGACCAAAACGGTATGAAGAGTAGTATTTTGAAAAATAGACAGACAGACAGCTAGACAGACGAACAGACGAACGGACGGCAGACACTTTACTATCCCATCCCACAGACAGGTGGGACAGATATTTATCTATCGAAAATAACCAAATTAAATAAAGACATCATTTTTAAAGCATTAAATCGTAGCAAAAAAGAAAATATCAATGGATGCGACACTTTTCAGACAAGGGAAGAGATATGAACCTCTCATAAATACGGTACACATGTATCAGATCATTGCACGTCGGTAATCTAAAATGACACATATTATTTTTTTTCTTTGTATAACTTAACCCCCCCCCTAATTTCTTTAAAAATGTTTGTACAATCAAGAAAATTGGTTACTTTTCATAAAGACTACGACGTTTCTTTCATTTTCAAGAACCGTATAATATCGAGTGCAGCGAGCTCAATAGAATAACGTGTAAGAAAAGAAGTTCGGAATTGTACACACGTCAAGCAAATTTTGTTGTGCAACATTCCCAGAGCTCCTTTACTACCCAATGTCCTTTGCGCGAATAAATAAACAAATAATAACACAAGTAACAGCTTTTTAAAAAGCTTGGCTGACTATGTCATCAATATCTATAGAATCTATGAGCATGATAAACTATAAACGTTTACATTTGGGGGGGGGGGGTTAAATTATTTCACTGGAGTAAATTATGGAGATGTTGCACAAAACATAAACCATATATAATACTGTTTGTATCTCAAATAAAAAATGAAATCATGATCATGTCCCGCTGTAGATTCGAACCCGGGACGAAAAGATGAACACCTCTGTCCGCAAGTCTAAAATGGTTTTAGAGGATGACGTAAATAAGGAAAAACATTTGATTAATGCTTGAAAGCATGGCTACATATAAAGGTGGCAGCTGAAAATATGATAACTACAAGAAATTGGGGATCTAACAATTATGACTGACGTGTAGAATATGATTGATAGTTTCTTGGGTATGCCAAAGTATCAAAGATTGTTGGAAACGTGGGGAAAATAATTAAAGCTTTAAATGACCCAACAAACTTGACGGCGATATATGAATGCCATGGTGCGGATTCAGGAAGTTTTTCCCAGAGATGAGGGGTCAACATCAAATGTTTTATTACTTTAAATGATGTAACTTCTAACTCACTTCACAATGTCACCGAATTGTTTGTTTGTTTTTTTCCAAAGCTCGACCAGGATTCTGACAAAAAAGAACAGACTTTACAAAATTCATGCAGTTTTCATTTTCATTCAATAGAATAGTCCAGAAAAAGGGTGCAAAAACCTACACGTGACATTTTGGCGCGAAATAATAGCGTCACCCCTTACCTAGAAGACAAATGGACTAATCCAGTAGTATAAAGGTCAAACGGACATATATCCGTATAAGAACTCGCATGAAATTAATATATGCTAGCAAAAGGCTAGAGAAAATAAATACTTCAATGTATTGTATTAGCAATATGTTTATTTTTCTGCTAACAGAATAGATAACTGTTGTTGCTGAAATGCATGTAACAAATCCGATGATAATCAGCATGCACAAAATTTTGCTGGCTAACTGTGACCTCTTCGAACCCTATTGATCCTTAGCGTGACGTCAGGCAATAAAAGGCTTTCAGTTTGAAGAAATATTTCAAAAACTTTTCCGCAATAAATATACAGTTATTACTAGCTTACTCTAAAGTTTTCTATCGTACATATGTACTAGCGTACTCTGTTTAGTAGGATCAGTTTTTTCAGTGGGTGGCTCAGTACAACTCTCCTGTCTGTTATTTTTTTTCTGCAGCTATACTGTGTATGAAGTTTGATTATTTTTAAAAATATCTTGGTTAGTTTGTTTGAAACTGAGCTTTGAACTTAGCTAAAGGCAAAGTGTGACGGAAGGAGATAAGGCAGGATGGAAGACGTCCGACATGACAAACATTATATCCCAAGCCATATTCATGGCGGGGCATAGAATGATTATTGGTTTACATAAAAAAAAATAGGTTGTGACTTTCTTTCGGAATTCAACACCAGCCTTAATCTACATGTATATACGCATGTACAAAAACAAATCAACCAACTAACATTCTCGGCTCAGAAGGAAGACATTATATATTCATTTTAAACATGTTAAAGGGGGGGGGACTTATAGTGATGAGAGGAAATTTAACCACGTGTCGGTCCGTGAAACATGAAATATTATTTTTGGAATGTTTGTATACAACAGCGTGGCTTTCTTTGAACTAAATTAGAATTTATTGAAATATTTAAAAATGATTCTTTCAGGGACGCCGTGATATATTTGGTAGTCTCTGTAATAACTGTTCGGATATAGCACAGGCCTTTAGATCGCTTAGAAAAAAAATTGAGGTGTTGGAAAAAAATACACACAATTTTTTTTCTAAGCGATCTAAAGGCCTGTGGGATATAGTGTCTTTTGAAGGTACAACACCTTTCTTTTAATATTACCAAAGGATTTGCTGATCCTTTTTTTTCGTATAGTCGAAATGCATGGGAGAAGGAAAAAAAACGTATGTGGATTAATCAAATACAAATTGATGCGTTGTGTTTTTAATCTAAATAGACACGTTTTTTTCTTCTCGTTTTCCTTTTTTGTAAAATGCCGTTAGCTTTGTTTAAAAACTTTTTCCTACGCGTTACCAATGTGAGAAGAGAAAAAAAGACGTCCTCAAACAATTTATTTCTAATGATGAAAACACCGAATGACGATGAGGATAATTAAGGTGAAATTATTTACTGAGACCCTAGTATCTACATTTCATGTCACCAACATTAACAATGACTGACCGGGAGGACGTTTGGTAAAGAATTAAAATTGATGTTTTATCGTCGAGATACTGGTTAATGATAAATAGCATTAACGAATTTTCAATTTTTTTAAAAATCGTATTCTTAAACTCTGGATGTATATATTTTGGCCGTTATTCTAGGCAAAAGTGCATCCATGTGTATTTATACTGACATCGACTGAACATGTACAAGCATGTCAAATTAATCGTGCAATGTTGAGATATTCTGTTTATTCAACGAAAAAGTATATTATTTTTGTACAATAACATTTTAAAGTTTAGTAGCAAATAACTGCATACTCAAAAGTGCTTAATTTAACGTTGGATGTTTTCCCGTGAATTAGAAACGTCACCTCCACTTACAACTACCATGCATGCGTACATGTAAGTTTAATATTCATAAAACAATATCCACCTCGATAAAAACAGGGGGGGGTTGCAAACCAAGCTAGTGTTTATTCGGCTATCAAAATACATAAAACTTACAATGAATAAATGTACAAGCGATTACGATTGATTTAAACAAGCTGAAATAGAGTGAAATGAAATGATATGAAATTAACGACATATTTTAAACCCAATTTTCCATTTGTAACTATCGGAGTACACAATGGATTTTCAAATATGCCCTCTGTTCTCTGCAACCACGTGCTTGTAAACGAGGACCGGGCAACACAACTTTAGAGACAAAGTTGGATATAACCTGTTTGCTATACCGGTATTACAAATACGTGAACAATAGTATATTATAAATTACTTTTTATGTTCAATGTTTATTTAATCTTTAAAAAAATGATACCCCGGTAAATGGAGAAACAAAAGAGTGATCATGGTAAAAATAAAACGTACATATACAATATTACCTATCACTTTCCATCACTAATTATAATTATTTGCCGAAGCCCCTTCTCAATTACAATTGAAATAAAATACATTAACACAGAATAGAGATTTTTTTTATTTTGCGAGAACAGGCCAAAGAAAGCGAACACAGTTCAAAATGATTTTATGCACCAGTGTTTGGAATTACGATTTAATATGAAAGATGGGTAAAATAATCTTATTGAATCGCGATGTAATTAAAAACACAGTTTTCTATTAATTGTTAGGTCTTTCTACACAATGGTCTAATACAATCACAAACACTTGCTTTGTTTATGTCCACAGGTGCCTGGTACACTCGTGACCTAGATCGATAGCGTGGGATTTGCGGCTTTGATTACATAACTGTAAAACATCTCGCTGAACAATGGGATCGTAATATGTATACAACTAATGATCGTGAATTATTCAATGTATAAAGTTTAAGATTAATTATATAGTTTGTTACAATGATAAACATAGAAAGGTAGATTTTATATCTTCCGCTTTTAAAGATGTGTTCACTATAAAACTAATTAAATTTTATAAAGAAAAATAGAAAAAGTAGTTGTAATACATGATTTAATAGTTAATCATAAAACACGTTTAAAACCTTATTTTGAAGAAAATCAACATAAAATACCGTAGGGTATATTATTTACAGCAAGTTGTACACATGATGAGGTCAGATTTACTTGCCGAATGAAAAGGCTACATGTTTACCTGACCTGCTTTCGACTGCATATTATGCAATAACCCCCGTATATTCGAACAGATAAACATTCCTATCAGATCAAAAGGGTGTTAAAGAACAATTTTGCTCGATATATCTAGATCGAAATATTTACCGTTTTTGAGTTATAAAGCAAAAACTTTCAAGCTCCAGAGATCCCTTATTTTAGGGGCCAGCCCCTTTTCTATAGTATTAAATGAAAGCCCTTGCAATTATGCACAACTTTTGTTCAACATGTCTTAACAAAATATTTTTAGTTTTCAAGATAAAAAGGAAAACATGTGTAAATTTTCGCTCTTTTAGGCGTTCTATTTTTTGACCCCTGTATTGCGCCATTTTGAATAGAGAAATCGAAAAACAAAAACCGATGTGCACAACTTCAATCCTTCTGTTATCTAAAACCAGTAAAATTTCTGCTCCAACTCTAGTGGTCTCTGAGCCTTTGTCTGGAAATGAAAGCCTATAATTTTTCGTTTAAAGGGAAATAACTCAAAACCGGAAGTGACTTTTTGAAATTATTGACAACATTCTGATAGAGTTTATTACCGTCTATAATGTCTGAAAATTTGAACAAAATCCATTGTAAAATGAGCGAGATACGAGGCCTCAAAGTTGGCGTCTAGGAAGAAAAAAAAAAAAGAATAATAAGAATAATCTTAATCTTCACAATCAGTAGAAGGTCTTCCGTTGGAAACGCAAGACCTTAATGAACTTTATCAGAGCATAGACCTAAATTGAGGTCAATATATCCAGGGATCAGATCATCAGAGACACAATCTAAGTAACATGTTTATATATAGAATAAAACATCCCTTTTTTGCAGATAGTAGCAGTCTATTTATTTATTTTTTTTTACTAATTATTAATGAATAAGGAAAAAAATTAAATGTAAATGACGTAGTGTAGATACATTTCTGATGTTTTAGTTTTTGGGAAAATTGAAATTCGCGGGAAAACTCTTCAGTTTTGGAGATAGAAAGTTTCTATTGTAAAATGAAAGTAGAAAATAAGGCATGATCGATCTGCATAAAGTAAACAGAATAGGTTTGTTTTGTGGATCATAAATATGCATTTTAAATAATTTTCCATTAGGAAATTTTTTTCCTAATGGAAAGTAAAAGCTGTCATCCAAGCTCAACTCGAGGGATGCTCGGATGATCAAGTCAGAGGTACCACTCCTGTGGAGGTACGTAAACAAAAAAACACAGGCCAGGGTGAACATCCTTGATGTCAATCGTATGATATGGTTAAAAGCAATGGAAGTGGTGACTTCTAATTAGGTATAAAATGTAAAAAGGTGACGTGCCAAAATTTAACAGGAAGTCTAGAGGGAACCACAGGTACTTGTGGACAGGACCCCTACCACCCCCCCCCGATATTCAACCCGGGGGCTTATTTGACAATTTTTTCACAATTTATATTTAGTACACTTATTCAACATGTTTGCAATAGGAACAAATCGTCAAAATCCCAAAATAATCGCTCCACAAAAAAATATCCCACTATACATTATAAGAGAGAAAGGTAAGCAACTTCGGTTTGTTTACGTTGTACCCCCACTGGTCTTTCTGGGTTTAAAAACATGTATTTATTTCATTTTCACCTAAAATGTTGGTCCACACTGTCTCTACATATATTTCTGTCTCAGTCAATGCTATCGGATTGACTCTGCATCTCGTAAGAATCCCACAAACAGCATTCCAGTTAGAATGTTGAAATTTCCTTAGATAAACGCAACGGAAGTGCATAGAGAATGTTACACTTATTACGATAACGTCGGAGAGAGTTTTTGCCTGACGTAATAATCACTCTCGGGTATTATCATAATAGGTAATAGGCACTTCCGTTGCGTTTACCTAAACATAAACAAACCGAAGTTGCTAACCTTTCTCTCTTATAATGTATAGTGGGGTATTTTTTGTGGAGGGATTATTGTGGGGTTTTGACGATTTGTTCCTATTGCAAACATGTTGAATAAGTGTACTAAATATAAAATGCGAAAAAATTGTAAAATAAGCCCCCGGGTTGAATATTGGAGGGGGGGGGGAGGGTTCCTGTCCACAAGTACCTGTGGAGGGAACAAGTTCAGTGTGGTTAATACATCTTGTCTTGAATAGTGGGTCAGTCTTCATAAGATCGAGCCTGGTATGATGAATATAACTAAAATCAAGCAAACAAACTGATCTGTGAACAGGACTATAAAACATTGACCCCTGAAAACAACAAGGATGGTACACACAACTCTGGTCTTTATTTCAATCATGTTCATTGATACATTCCTGTGTGTGTGTGTGGGGGGGGGGGTCTGTTGGTAGAACTTTTCTCTAGAAAGCAGGTGCCCTAAGTAGTAAATTAGGTTGATAGTGTTGTTTATTTCCTTTATTGTGTATATTTTTTCTGAAATATTTCTCCAGCAGCAGTGTCATGACCAGGAGATCTCGGATCCACCCCTTGCCCTGGCCCGAGGTCCAGTTTTACCGGGGGGTACACATCAGTGTTGTTGTATACATCACCTGGCTGGTCTACAGAGCCTCTAGAGGTAACATCTGATAAATAGGATCAAAGCTAATGCTTCAAAATTTTATTCAGAGGAGAAAATAATTCACATTTTAGGATTATTTAGTGCTGGCAATCTATGATTTACTTGACTGTTAATGTGTGTACATGTTAACTTAAGTCAAATTTTTCTAATTGTTATATATATTTCTGAATCTGCAAAATTGACAAGCTAGACTTGGTCTTTTACAATTTATATCTTTTATAAATATATATACATTGTTTTATTCATAATCAATGCTTTGTTTATTCTTGTTTAATATAGAATACGATGGAGCTCTGAATATTTATGCCTTTGAGCCAGGGTGGAAGTGGATTGGAGCTGACAAAGTAATTTGATTTAATAGAAATCAATTGCTGATAAAATATAACATTGTGATACACATTTAAACAATAAAATGCTTTCTTTGTTTGTTATTACTGGAATTAACAGAAGCAGCTGTTGCAGAAAAAATACATAACCTGCGTTAGCGGGTTATGTAAATTTTTTCTGCAATAGCTGTGACCGTTATTTCCAGTAATAACAAACAAAGAAAGACATTTTATTGTTTATATTTATATCTGTTTAAATAATCATTTAAAGTAGGATTAAAAAGATTAATTATTGTATTAATGATGCGAACTTCTTTATACGTTTCATTGATGGAACAGCCACTGATCAAGAAATCTGTACAGGCGACATGCCTACTGTAGTTCATGCAGTGATTAACGCAATGGGTTTTCTTAAGAAATAAAGGAGAAAATATTCAGTGGATGTAAATATTTAGCAATGAAAGATACCAAAAATTAGAAGAAAAAAAAAACATATACATTGAAAACTCACTATAAACATTAATTATAATTTACAACTGACTTGAAAGTGCAATCAAAACACTACCCAGTAATTATAAAAAGAAATATTTCTACACATTCTAAAAGATGACACTTTACTTAAATTCATCTCTTTTCCAGGATGTGTCTAACTATGAGTGGCATTACTTTTACAACTGGTTCTGGGTCATCTTGCCTTTTTATGTCGGTCATGTGGCCTTATCAAAAATCATTGAATGGAACTTTATCGGGGTAAATTTTGAGCTACAAAATGCTCATTTGATATTTCAAACTCACTAAAATTTAAAATTCAAAATGTTCAAATTTTTGGTTGAATTACCTCTCTTTGAACACGCATTGCATTATATTTTTTTTACAGATGAAAAGATGGGTGGATCTAACCTACTCATGTGGTGTTCTCCTGTATCTGATGGGATGGAGGATCATTGTTTTGTTTACGTGTCATTGTTTGTTCATGTTTTTCATCTCCTTCTCCCGATCATTCTTAATTGTATGGATTACCTCCCTTGCCCTCCTCATGACACTTAATGTGGACTACACTTACTCCCTTATGGTAGGTCATCAAATTTTGGTGTAAAAATATAAACCAACTTTATAACTGTAAAAAGTGGGCTTTGTATTTTAGTTGCATTGGCGCCAACTTCAATGCGCTAATTCTTGAATGCAGCTAACAAATTGAATAAAATACAATACACTGCCTAGACCTGTGTAACGCTAATTCATGATTAAGCCAATGCCATACCCAGTGATTGAGCTAAATTTTTAACATGCCATTTTATGTACCGGGGTACATGCACTGTACATACAATTTTTCTTGAGACCCCCATTCCTCGAACCCCC